>VRYO01001463.1:4164719-4214918 GCA_009812075.1 Sialia sialis
GATTATAAGGTGCAGGTTTCCATCATAATTTTAGTCAAAGGGGTGCGCCATATAGTCATGAAGTTACTGTTGTTTTTGGGAAAGACCTGGACCATTGGAGTGGATACACAATGGAGCTCCATGAAAAAGATGAGAGGACTGGAACATCCCTGCTGTGAATAAATGTTTCAGTCTGCACCTCTGCATTTCTCTGCATGGGAATTAATGAATTATGCAGCATTTTCAGGATGTTGTAGCAATGCAAAAATTAGCTACTGATTTCTGGAAAACTCTGCTCAAGCCTGTAACAGCTTGAATTTAAGCTTGGTTTTGAGTTTTGGGATGAGAGGATTAGATCATATCAGAATTTTATTTTGGCTTTTCCCAATAAGAACAAGGCTTGTTTCTGAAGTGCTGTTTGTAGCCTGAGAGATCCATGTGAGTACACTTTCAGGCATGTCCCACTGCCTGATTAATGTTTTTTATTTGTATTTCTGTAATGGATAGGATTTGACCTGATGGATTCATTCAGCGTGAAGCAGATTTTTGGAATGAAAGAAGATGGGGTTCAGAGTGCTTATGTACGGCTTGGAAGCTTTCCTGTTGTTCAGAAAACTGAGTGAGTACTCTGGCTTTTCACTTTATTTTCATCTGAACTGTTTCCTTATATTATCTCACTGGTACTGAGCAGCAGTATCAGGACATTTACAAAAGAACTTAGGGCTACATAAACAGCTTCTAAAGGGAATATTTGGTAGCACTCCCATTGAGACAGAAATTTGCTTAACACAAGAGACCACTTGCTGGTAGATGCTGTGACCAGTTAACAAGTATGGATTCTGGCCTTGTAGAAGAATGAGCAGTTTTTAATCCTGTCTCAATACAGTGTCAGTCCTCGGAGTCTTTTATGACCTAAGGCTGCCTGTTGTGTCACAGTCTATCACAAGTGTTTCTCTGGGTTATCACTTGAGCGCTGCTAGCATTAGCCTTGAAAAGAGTGAGTGCATAATTTCACTGAGTAACTATAAGCCATGGGTTGAATTGTCATCATTAACATTTTTGCAGAAAATTTCTCAGTGCTGGTTTGAACTTCAGCTTAAAAAAGGATCAATAATACTTATTTTCCTTCTTATGGATGAGGGGGTGTTATTTTTTATTCTGTTTTAGCTCTTCTTCTGAGCTCACTGCATTTTTGAGATTATCCTATGAATTACTTTTCCTTTATTTTGCAGTATTTTTTTCCCCCTGGAACCTACAGGATTGATGTGCTCTTTTTCCCTCTCCCTCTTTCTCCATGTCAATGCAATTTAAAGATATTAAGAATATGATATACTGAAAGGAAAATTGTTTTCTCTAGAGTCCATAAGTGATAGCAAGTCTAAGGGTAAATAGAGTCATGATCAGTCATCTGATTCAACACAGCCAGGTAAAGACATTTTAGGATTGGTATATATATACCCAGTCTGAGTGTGGATGGGAATACACCATAAATCAATTTCACTTGGATAGCAAGAAACCTATTTCATCTGTCTCACTGTGATCTCTGTGTTCTGGGTGATACTAGGACAAATAGAGCAATTCTTGGGAGTATAAGCAGGAACTGTCAAGTATGAGCTGATAATCTTCATATCACACAGCTTAGCCACCACTGCTGCTGTGTCCAGCCTTATTTTCCCTGATTCAGTAGGTGGAAATGGAGTGAATGAAAGTTTGGAGATCTTTGAAGCAAGTGTGATGGTAAGAAATCCAAGAACTGCAGTGTAGACAGGTAAATTAAGAAGCAGCCAAAAACTGAAGGGATCATTCTCTGTAAGAACCTGTGGGAAATCAAAGCTTGGTAAAGGGCCTTTAATAAGGGTCATGGGAGACAGAAAGTCAGTGGCTACTTGCATCAAAAACCAGCAGGAAAGAAAGGCATGCTTTTAAGGATGAATGTAATTAATGACTAGAGAAAGCACAGATTACAGAGAGTTGTCCATTTGAATCCCTTTCCCAAAGTAAGGATTGAAGAACTTTGTTGTTGTTGTTTCTTTTGTGGTTTCTCAGAAAGACTGAGGGAGTGAAGCCAGACCAACCAGCTATGACAGCTTTCCATCTGCTCAGATTACACCCATTTATTTGTTCTTGCTGTTGCCCTTAAAATAGGCTGAATATTTTATCACCCAGGACAATTAGAAATGAAACATCCTTAATTAGTAGACTGAAATGAATAAAATTCCTTTTGAATTATTCTGAAACATGGAATTCAAGGAGAACTTTAACATTTTCAGTCTTTTGTATTGTAACTTCCACACTCCTGTGGTTTGGGAATGAACCCAAATGGATATAGCACCATGGAAGGTGTTTGCATATTTGGTTCATTTTAGCATTTGTATGCCAGGACTCTGAGATGCTGCATATAGGGTCATTGCTCACAGAAAATGAAATCTTGTAAGCTGCACAAAACCGATAACTGGAATAATAAACCAAACAAAAACATCTGTCGTGGCTCACAGATAACCTCCAGCAATGTTTAGCAACTGATAGCAGCACTCCATAATTAGATACAAAATCAGTAACTGAGGAATACATGTAATTCACTTTATTATGTACTTAAAGGGTTTGTATTCTTTTATACAAGCAATAATACTCTTATAAAATGCCAGATTAGCTGTCTGGGAAATGTGCCTGCTCATCTTCTGATCTGTAACCTACAACTATCACCTTTCTTCCTCTTTGTGGTGAGGCATCATCTGTGAGCAAACCAACCCAGCAGCCAGAGCTTGGCTTCAGTCAGAGAGCTGATTACTGAGGGACTCGCAGGTCTCTGTAGCTGTCTGAGGACTGGCCCCAAAATCTGGCTGATTTTCCCTACTTCTCATGTAGCTGGGGCTGTCCTACTGCTTGTTCATGGCTCCTCAGTGGTTCTCCCGGCCAAAACTGCTGCAGACTAATGGTTTTGGATGCTCAGGCTTGTTTCTCATTACTGGTGTCTTGCTTAATGCCAAGATTTTGTCTCACTCTTTTTTTCTGTCGTTCACCTGTATCTCCCAGTTGTGACTTCAGGGCCATCCTAGTGGCCACGTCCATCCTCGTTGTTCTCTTGCCTGGTCTGGTTCCAGCCTGACTTGATCATGATCTTGGCTACCTCTTCACAGAATTACCTGATGCTTGGCCAAGCTTCTGGTCATGATCTATTTGCTCTTCATATTGGTAGAGTGTTGTACCAATACAGTCTTGGCTTGCTTAGGGCATGATACCTGTCTGAATTTTTTTGTGTCTCCTGACATCAGCTTTGACTTCAGTCACCTGTCTTAGGTTTCTTCATGAGCTCCTGCCTTGGTCTCATCATTTCTCTTCTTCCAAGAGAAGAAATTGTACAAAAAGCCACCAGAGATTACTACACTGAGCATAGAAACTGTTGAAAGCTTCCTTTTTTCTTACTTTTCCCAAACAAATATTTCGTATTAAGAAGAGCAGAGACAAAAAAAGCTTCTTCAGCTTAGAGAAAGAAGACTCAGTGACGGAGGAAGTGTATGAATACATGTGTATAAATATCTGATAGGGAAGGAGCAAAAAAGACAGAGCCAGAATCTTAGTCATGTTCATTGTCAGGACAAAAAGGAATGGGAACAATTTAAATCAATGAAATCTAAACACAAAAAAAACCTTCTTTAGATGAGAGGATCTCAAGAGGTCCCTCACTGTCTCCTATTTCTAACAAGGTAAAAATGGAGATAAAGCATAATGGAGGTGGAATGACTGAAGGCTTTTTTGGTCGTGTAGAGCCAAGGACTGTAGGGAGAGCTGGGAAACACAAAAAAGACTGCAGCAAATAGAGGAGAACAAGTTATTACATGGCTTCTTATAGAAAAAAAAAAAAAATTGTTTTGGTTAAAATAAATGATGGCCAGTGAGATCTAGAATAGATTCCTCTTTTTTTTACAGCCTGTAGGACAGAGAAAGACAGGAAGAAACTACCTAGAGAGAATGTATCTATTCCATCACTGAGGTTTCTGAAGTAGAAGTCAAAAAGATTTGTGCCAAGGATGTATGAGACACATCCTTCTTTATCTTCTATATTTTCCCTTTCCCTTTCCCTTCTCTTTTCTTGATTTTCTTGCCCTCCTGTCATTCTAAGAGCCTTGGTGATGAGAAGCATATTTAAATGAATTGTCTTTCTCCAACTTGGTTTTGCAGATCTTACATTTCTTATTAGCAGGCTCAGCTGTTGTAAAATTGATCAAATTGCTCAACTACACCCTTCCTCACCAAATGTCATTCAATGTCTGAAATGAGAACTTATAATACAATTTTTCCATAGTGTTGTAGGATCTCATGCTTATTGTCACAGATAAAAGCTCTGATTGCAAATTAAAGCATGTGAGAAGGTTGCTATATATTAAAAACTAGCAATGGTTAAAAGAGTCTTCTTCTGCCTTCTTACTAATTTTTTTCCTTGTACAAGTCATGATTCACCTGACCTTGTAGTTGAGTTGACTCTTAGACTAACCTGTAGCACTGGGGGATTCTTTTGTCTTGGAGTTTTATAAGGGCCTTTTCTGCAATCTATCCTGTTGTCAGAATTATAGATCAAGGAGCTGGCAGAATGCTCCCTGTAGGTACCAGGCATCCAGCAAAGTTCCACAATATTGATCATCAGTTCAATTCAGCTCTGTGTGAAAGAACAACATAAAACATTTCTGGGGACAGCAACTCCTGCTCTTGGATCCCCAAGTAAAGCTGAACTTCTAGATGCAGATTTTAAAGTGAGGAAATAAGTTAAAACTGCTAATCAAAGTTTTTGTTATTTGTGTAGCAATGCAGTTCTGTAAAAGATACAGGGACCAGTGACTTCAGAAACAGCTTTTATCACATCTTCAAAGCAATGAGCGTGTCTTCAGATTTGCTTTGGGCATGAAATCTTTCTCTGTTGGGAACTTGCAGCTGGTTCCTTAGCAGCTTTAAAAATCAGTTGAGGATGGCAGGTAATGGGTCATTATGGCTTTCTGTCAGTTTAAATCTGCCTGATGGGCTGTTTGTCAGCCTGGGGTGATGAGGTGTAGCCAGACTCACTGGGATGTTTAGGTACCTAACTCCCAGTTATTTCTGTGGGTATTAAACATCTGAAAACCCTTTTTGAAATTAAGTTTGCATAATGATATTCCTGTTCCAGCTCAGAGCTGTCCAAAACCATAAAGCTGTTAAGTCTGGAAAAGCCCTCTAAGATCACTGAGTTCAACTGTTGTGCTGCACTTCCATGTTCACCACTAAACCATGTCCTCAAGTGCCACAGCCACACTTTTCTATGAACATTTCCAGGAATGGCAAATCCACCACTTCCCTGAGTAGACTGTTCCAATGCTTGACCACCTTTACAGTAAAGATTTTTTTTCCTGATATCTAGTTTAAGGCAATCCTCCTTCCAGATCCTACTTGTGTTCACTTCCAGGTGCTCCTTCTGGCCCTTCTTGTAGATTTGCTAGCTTCCAGGCAGCTGGGACTTCCCTGGATAAAATAACCAGTGCCAAGAAGTGAGACAACCTTGTCTGCTCTCCTGAAGGAAGGATTTCTTAAGGGAGTTAGTAGAAGCCTGGTTCGGTTTTCTTTTGTGTCAGAAGAACTCAGAGTTTCTGTGTCCCTAAAGGGAAAACCAACTTATAATGGTGCATATCCTGCAGGGGCACTTTATACAGCAAAAGCCACATTAATGGATGAATCCAGAGTGTTCTGAATTTATAACTTGGCTGAAAAGATAGATTCAAAGCACAGATTAAAATATGACCGAATATTTTGGCATTAGGAGAGACTGGATCTCAACCTTTGCTGCAACTGCAAAAGAGTATTCTGGAAATTTTGAGGACTTTTTGCTTTTAATGGAATTAAACTCTTCTAGTTTTATGTGCCTTGGACTGTGCCAGTTTCTGCATAGTGATGGATTATGTTAACTATTCATTAGGACAACATTTCATAGTTTGTTCTTCATTAATTGCTGCCATTATGTTTTGTTTTGTATCGAGTTCTTATGCCTGACTGCTCAGATGTCCTGAAGCAAAGACATGATATTTATGAAGGGTTTATTAGGGAATGATCATAGGAGCAGGTTGGCTTGGGCATGAAGAACAGTGTTAAATGTGACTCTTCAGGTGGGGAAAGAGATGGCTTAGGGGCATTACAGGCAAAGTCTGAAAAATGGTGGATGGCATAAAAAATAGAAAAATAATAGGTTTATTTTGTTTTCCCTGGTAAGAACTGAGTTAGGTCCTAAACAAAGAGGAGGAGGCTCATTATGCAACAGGCAGCAGTGAGTGATTCCTTGTCAAGGGATGCTGTGAATGTCATAAGTTTACCTGTTGAAGGGGAGGGTGTAGAAGTCTATATGAGATAAATCCATAAAAACCTATTGATACAGAAATTGCATTTGTCTCTGAATTAGAATCCTGGATTCCAAAGAGCCAGATATAAGAGAGAGCTGTTTTTCCTGTTCATTCTCATTCTTAGACATCCAGTAATGGCTAGCAACAACAACATAGAGATGCTGGATTAGTTATGCCTTCTGTTCTGCCCTGCATCCCATGTTATGACAGGTTTTTATGATGAAATAGAGGAAAACAGTATTGGATTTGGTTACTTCATGTGTTTGGTTACATGCAGGGGTCATGGTGTCATGCTGAGTAAATCTGCCTGATATGTTTGCAGTGTTTAATGTGAGAAACTTCTGTTATCTGGTGTTGCCAGCTAAGGAACATCTTGTAAAGACATGAGCTGTAGTGCTTATTTTGGGGAAGATATTACAATATTTTTACAATATAGCAACTATAATATTGCTATAATTTGGTACATTTAGAGGGTGTGGGATGTTCCTGGCCATTCTTAGAAATTACAGGTCTCCAGTGCATCTGGAGCACAACAGAATTATTCACAGGTTTCATAAAGAGAAGCATGAAGTGAAAAACAACCTTTTTAACACGATGGATACTCAACTGCAGAGTTCCATTCTATTTTACCCAATTTGAGAGCTTCACCATTGGAATGATGAAAGGGCTCCATAAAGACAGAACCCAGAGGGCACAAGCTCATGGCCATCTCTCTTCAGAATTCCTAAAAAGCAGATTTTTTAGGAACATAACGATACTTCTAGAAAGCCTTTCTGGGACATGGAGAGAGTTTTAGAAGTTCTGCTCTTGACTGCTAAGCCTGATACATTGCTTTCTTTCTCCTCCTCATGCCAGGGATGTATTTCCGCAAGGCCTGCCTGATGAATATGCCTTTGTAACTACCTTCAAATTTCGGAAGGCTTCCAAGAAGGAAGACTGGTATATCTGGCAGATTATTGACAAGTATGGCATACCACAGGTAAGAGGCTCTTTTGCAGACAGCAGGAGCAGCCTTTTTTTTTCCCCTTGTGAAGTGGTAAAAAACCTGAGGTTTAGTCAATTTTGCTGCCAATATTTTACCTTTAATTCCAACACCAAATAAATTTTTGTACATACCTTGGTTGTTATTAGGATGCAGACAAATGTGTTAGCTGGAAAGGGGGACAAAAAAATACCATCCTTGCTTTTGAAACTGCTGTTGAGTTTTCAGTTGTTTTGTTCAGATAATTCCGCTCAGAGAAAATGTTTTGCCTTTTTGGAAAACGGTTGTCACATGGATGTAGTGAGTTATGTCAGGTTTTGTACAGCCTTTAGGTAACTTGTAAATGCATTATGGGTTCCTGCTCTGGATGTGGGTGTAACACCTGTTATAGCTCCATAACCCTGACTCCTGGCTGCTGCACAATTTGACCTAGTAACTTTTTTATAAGTGCTCTCAGGTCCTCAGAAAAAAATACTTAAAGTGTGTACTAAAGGGCTGTCTGTCCCTACACAGCATGTTCGTAGAAGCTTGGTTTAGGTTTTCAAGGGTGCTTGAGGAGGGAGTGGTTTGGGTGGGCTGTATATTTTTCTGCTCAGCACCAAATACAGTGGTGATGGCATTGCCCAGGACTCTAAAGTGGGCTGTCAGCATGGGCTCACATAGCAGTGTAATTCAGTATTGCTGCTTTGGGACTGAGATTTAGAAGGATTTGGGGAACTCTCATTGAGGAATAGGTACAGTTTGAAGAATTAGATAACTGGGTTTGAGACAGTGGGAAAATGTTTATATGAAAGTTATTATAGGCTATAGCTTTGTTAAATGAAGTGATTTACTGTGCCACATGCATTCCTAGTTGCTGCAGAGTGAGAATGTGTCACTCAGTATTTCTTGCAGCAAGTTGAAAATTTGAACTGCTTAGGTGTGAAGAGAGAAACACACTCAACATTTCCAGTAATTATCTCAGAAGTGCCTTAGATTATGGCGCCGGAAGTTCCTTAGAACCCCATGAGCCTGGTTTCATGTGAAGCTGGTGGTGGTTTGGCCACTCCCTTGCAGACCTGCACTGCTCACAGATGCAGACACTCCTGCATTCCCAGCCAGCACAGTGCTCAGCTGCATGGAGAAGTTGGGACAGATGTGGATCAGCCCACCCTGGGCTCCTCACATCCCTCACAGCTTGGTGCCAAGGTAGCCCAAATTCCTCACTGCTCTGCAGCTTGTGGACGCACCATTCCTGACACTGCCTGCTCCATTCCCTGCTGCTTGCTGGTAGCTGCCTGACTTTGGTAAAAGAAGATACCAATTTGTAAATTAACTCCAAGTTACATGTCTTCAAATACCTATTTTTGCCTGCTGTGTAGCTCGCAGTACAGAGAATGGGGTGTAGTTTTCTGTTCAAAGCACCTGAAATAAAGTCTGGGCAGTGCCACAGCTCAGCAGACTGTTTCCTATGAGGCAGGGAGGTATTTTTCCATATCCCATGGGACAATTGAGGACATGTGGTGGGAGTAAAGAGCCCTGCTGGGAAGCAGTGGAGGAGTAGAGGGGGTAGAGGGATCCAGACCAGATTCAGCTTTGGGAAGGTGCCACCCAGCCATGGCAGCAAAGTGGCCTGTGCTGAGCCCATGCCAAGGGTTGTACTCACAGGAGGAGGCTTTAGCTGATCATGGGTCTGTATTGAAGCCTGTGGAGCCCCATCTTGTTCACCAGCACAGGCTCTTTTTCCTTATCTCCCACAAAATTCCATCCTCTGCTCTTTGGGTTCTCACCACAGCCTGAGCTGGTGATGGAAGGCAATCAGAAGGTTTTGTTCCTCCGCAGAACCCCTCCTGTTTCCTCACAGGTGTCCATCAGGCTGGATGGAGAGAACAAAGCTGTGGAGTACAACGCCGTGGGGCTCACCAAGGACGCTGTCAGGGTGGTGTTCAGGAGCGCCCGGGTCAGTGACCTGTTCGACCGCAACTGGCACAAGATCGCCCTCAGCATCCAGGCCAAGGCTGTGTCCCTCTACATAGACTGCAAGCTGGTGCAGGTGCTGCCCATCGAGGAGAGGGAGAACATTGACATTCAGGGGAAGACTGTGATTGGCAAACGCTTGTATGACAGTGTCCCCATTGATGTAAGTACTGCACTTGCTGATTGGAGATGGGTAAAAGTTCAGCTTTGGGTTTGCAGCCTGTGAATCAGTGGGGGTTTGAGGGTTATGTTGTAATTGACCCTTTCCTTGAGGCTGCATCACTGAAATGTTACCAGTGTTACATAGCTGATAGATTGTCTCCTTATGATGTACGGGACTTGCTGTATTTTTATTTGAGACTGTATCTTCATAACCGGGATTAAAAATGAGAAGTTTGTTCCATCTTTCTGTCTAGTCACAGAATGTGCTACAGTTAGAAGCAGAGAAAAAATTGTACCCAAATATCATCAGACTGGGGGCTGAACTACACAGAAAGTAGTTTTCCATCTGATCTTGGCATTATGAATGTTTCTACATGAGATAGAAAGAGATGGGGGAGAAAAGAAGCTTGTTAACCTAAGAGACTTGTGATATATTCTCCATTTCTAGATGGAATCCATTCCTTAGTACAAATGAACCAAAGTCAAGACACACATGCTGATTGTCCAGCAGCAGTGTTACCCTGGTGTAATTTATGTGTGATAGTTTGGTATTTCACACTTGTATAATCTTTCTTAGCTGTGCAAAATGGATGGGACATGCATATCAAATGTGTTCATAACATTTCTCATGCAGGAATAAATGGTCAGAAGATGAAGGCACAACAGGAAGAAAACTGACCTCATGTCCAGATGAAATTCTAGGAAGGATAGACGTGGCCAGGATATGTCTTCTCAGACAGAAATTTGGCCAGAACATAGGGATTGGCATGAAAACCTGCACCACAATTTGAATAGGCATTTTCAAGGTCTTATTATTTCAGCTCTTGCAGCATGCTGAGATATTGGTCTATTATTGATAGGGAGAGATAGAGATTGACTATGGCATCTATAGAACTGCTCTGAAGTTAGCACCATCTGGCTTTTGCTTGTGTTTGGCTGCTCTGTTTGTGTCCAAGCAAAAGGACACAGGGTGTTTAATAACTCACAGTGTCTGAGGCTGTTCCTCCCTTTGTCTCTCAGTTTGATCTCCAGAGGATGGTGATTTACTGTGACTCCCGGCACGCTGAGTTGGAGACCTGCTGTGACATTCCCTCTGGACCAGTAAGCTCCTTTTTGTCATTTATTCATTTTCACATGAACACCCTTCACTGAAATCTGTTACATAAATCAGGGAATATGTGGCAGTGTGGGATTATAGTTTTGTTTAATAAGGGTGATTGAAACCTAGCTGTGTAATTGGCAGTGTAGCAGCACCAGAGGACCATGGCAGAGGAATGAGTATGAGGAATTGGAAGTTTCCAAGTTCCTCTTTCCTTGTCAAACTGCCAGGGGAAACAAAACCCCGAAGTGATGATAGAACAACAGAAATGCAGCATGAAATATTCAACATGTTTCCCACTGGTTTTATTTGAAAACAGCTAAAAAAGTGCCAGTTGCAGCTTATTTTCCTGTGCCCAACTCTCACTAGAAACTTCCGCTTTCCTTTCACTGTTTTCCCCTCAGTCTTGGTTAAAAAGGTTCATTGTTCATCTTACCACATTTCTCCATATTTCTTTGGTGAATGGCTTTTGTGGGATTTCATTGCCCAAGAGGACACATTTGGCTGTGTGTTACACAGTAGTGCCTGTGGGATTTGTTTAAATTGGGTGGAAAGGGAAGCGTTCCAGCATCAAAGGCTTTGTCCTGACCTTGGGTGTTTGGGTGCAGTGCCAGGTCACGGTCCTGACAGAAGCACCTCCCCTGGAAGTGAGGCCCACTGTTGGCAGTGAGCAAGTTGGACATCTCAAGATTTTCAACTGCTCTTGTCCTCCTGGACAAAAGGTGAGTGGTGAGATGAGTGTGTTTCATTTGGGATGTCTACAGAGGTAAAGGAAGTTTCCCAGGTGTTCTCTCTTTACCTAATTCAGTGGTTCTGGTCATGCTGGTCATCCTGGTAACAACATTGAAAATAAAGTGATTATTCTTATCTAGCTCAGTTATGTGTATCCTCCTTCAAATAAAATAAAACAGATTCTGACGGTAAATGTGGCCACATTGAAAAAAGTCTCATGGCTTTTAAAAGCAATGTGCTTGCTTTTTCTGGCTCTTTCTGGGACCTCTGAGAAACCAGCTCCGTTTTCATTGCTCCTGAGAGCATGTCAACTTTATTATCATCTCTGCTTAAGGCTGAAAACATTTTTATTGTCCTCAGTAGTTAGTTGTACGATTGGGCCCCTTGCTTGAATATAAAATGAGAAGATAAGTTTGATTAATTGTGTATTTTTTGTCTTAGGGGGAGAGGGGTCCACTTGGCTTTGAAGGTCCCAAAGGTCAAAAGGTCAGTAACATGTGCTAGTTTATTTGTTTAATAAAAACAGCAACAGCAAAATAATTTCAGAGTAAACTGAGGATTTGAAGTTTTTTGAGAAATGAGAGTCAATTTAGTATGATTATGTTAAGACAGTTTTGGATGAGCTTGGGACTACAGAAGTTTTCTGTAATCTTTTATCTTTATTTTATGCTTGCATTTAGGCTTCTCTGTTGCTGCTTTATGTCATGCTCAGAGTAAATGTGTTGCAAAATCCTTTCCTGCAGCTTCTAAACTGGCATTTTGCAAGTTACTGTTATTTACTAGGTCATGCACAGCTTCAGTGGTAGGTCACCTGGAAAACGAGGTGCTGCTGCCCTGCTGTGCCTTGCTCAGTAGTAATACAAGTGCATAGTTTAGGTAGCAGCCTTCCAGTCACACTCCAGAACATTTCTTGAGACTAGGGGTAAAGGATCAGTCACAATCTGTTATCCTTAGCAAGATTGTCTGAGTCATGATGTTAAATATAGGCCACTTCCCTCAGTACTCTTCTTCCTAGATAAAAGGGTAGCAGAGTGGTTGTGATATCTGCTTCGAGTTCCACAGTTCAGCCTTTATATTACCCTGCCTGTTCTGCCAGCCTCTTCAATACACACGTGTGTGCATTCAGCATAAACACATTTTCCTTCTGTGCCTCGTTCCAGATAGAGCCATGAGGCAATAGACTCAAAGGAAGCCAAAACAGAGAATCACAACATTGCTAGAGAGGTGAAAGTTGGTGGTGTTGGTGGTTCCAGTCTTACTGTCTGAAAAGATGGGGGAAAAGTTATATTCAAAATTATTTCCATCTGAATCACTTCTGCAAACTGAGTCACTGAATTTATACCTGTTTGGTGAATAACTGAGTTGCATCCCACCAAAAATCACTCAGTTATTGTGAAAGACTGTGGGAGGGGAAGGGAAAAAACTCTGGGTCTTGGAAGGTCAAACATCATCAGAAATGTGCTGTCTTTTGGCAAAGCTTAGTCTGCCGTCTGCAGGGAGAAGTTTTGGAGATAAGAATGTGCCATTTGGAGGCTGGGATAAGAGAACATGGGCTCATTACTGCTCAAATGTGCCTGTGCAGAAAAAGGTGCTTCCATATATAGATAAATAGGAGCTTTCTGTTTTAATGTGTGACAGCTTAAATAGTGATGTGCTATTTTAAGGAATGGCAAAGCCATGACTGCTGTGAGGAGGTTGCAGAAAAGACAATAATGATAATGATGAAAGGGCCCTGCAGCAAGATCCCCTTGTCTTTGTCAAGGTCTGTGTGATGGTGAGGGTGGGTCAGTCCTGGGGTGCAGGACACCCTGGTGGAATACAGAGGAGTGTGTCTGCAAGCACAGCATCAGCAGCTTTTCTGGAACAGGCCCCAAAAGGACTGCCCGACTCCTGCAGATGTGACTTTTCCCTGGCTGTAGTGGTTTGAGACTTGTACATAGACAAGGACTGTGCCACAGTCTCAAAGACCTGGGGATGATGCCATTTAAATATGGGATCTGACAACAATTTAGTATAAAAAAAGTGATAATTTGAGACAAATTATTTAGCTTCTCTATCTGCTAAATAAGATGAACAGTAGATTTTTCTCCCAGCTTGCAAAGATGTTGTGGTTCAATACCATATACCACTCATGACAGCAGTTCTAACATTGCTATTGCCAAGGATCAGCTGGTCACAGTCCTTACTCTATGTTCAAGAATAGATTTTAGCTCTCCTCCTCTCTCCCTGCAACATTACTGAGCTACCCAGGCTAAAATCCTGGCCTTGGCAAGGAATTCAGTGCTTATTTGCATATTCCCAACATTACCACCTGGTATTTAATAAAGAAAAATGAAGATAATGTGACTCTGATCTTCTCTAAGCTTTCAAAGGCAGGAATAAATAGGAGAGCTTGCAGTTATCAAAAAAATGGAAAATATTTCTGGCAGATAAACACCTCTGCCTCAATTACCCATGCTGCCAAAGTGAGGGTAATGCAAGGAGACACAGTTGATGTGTTTTGGAATGAGATACGGTAAAGGATCATATTGGGAAACAGCTGGGCAGGAAATAGCTGTGGCAGAACTGGCTAATACGTCTGAAACTGGGTCTTATTGATAAATTTTAGATGCTAATGACAACCCAGTCTGATTCATTTTCTTTCCACAGTCCCTCTGCAGGCTGTGTTGTTTGCAGGCAGACAGGATGGCTGGTTGGGGCACTGGGCTCATGATCAACAGGCTTCTTCTGTCTTCCAGCACAGAAAATCCTTTCTCTGTGAGATGTGTTTTTATCCACAAAGAAATTACAATTCTTACCTGCCATTGTGAAGTTTGTGAAGTCCAGTGTATTACACAGGCTCTGGCAGTATGTATGTTTTCTTCCAAATTAGAAAGGCTTTCTACTTTCAGTGACTTAGGAGAGATGATCACATAAAAGTTTTCATGAATTTTACAACAGCCTTCTTAATTGACCATGACATAATTTTTGCATATATGCTACTTGCTCTGTGTGTTTTCTTTCAGCAAAAAACAAAGCAGAAAGGTTGAAGAGAGAAACTTTCATATTCCTGAGCATTCAAAAGCATTTCTTCAGCTGGGGAAAAGAAAGGATGATTCCTGGCAAATGTTTTTAGTTCCTGTTGCTACTAAGCACATTTTCTAGGGGGCATAGGTCAGGACAAATTGGATAGAGACAGAAAATTAAATCCTGCTTCATGGTCCATGTGGGGAGATTTGGGGAGAGCAGGGGTCATCAGACTTACTGATGCTCTGGTACTGGAGGGTCCTGCTCCAGGTCTGAGACTTTTTCAGCTTGATATTAAATCTTTGCTGAAGCCCACAGTGCCTGACTTCCCTGCTAGCAAAGACAATGGGAGGCACAAAGAGGTGAGCATGTTGCATTTGTAAGTGAGAAATGGGGTACTCAGCACAGCACTTGTGGTTTGTACATTTTGGGAAGAATTAGGAAGGAGCTAGGCAGAGTGTGGGAAGAGCCCTCTGCTCCCCAGCAGCTCCCAGTGCTAGAGGGATTGAAGAAATTGGTGGCAACACAGCCTTAAACTAGTCCAGGTAGTGAATATATCCTCAGCTGGTCCTTCCTCTAGTTTTCAGACTGCAGAGTGGTGTGTGAAAATGATTTATGGGTATTTTTTCTGCACTTGCTGGGTTTGGCACCACTTTAAGTTCTGTGTCTGATAAATATTTATGAAATTTTGGATTTCCTTTGATTCTTTATCTCTTTTAACCTTGTCCTTCTTAGAGAAAAGTGAAGAAAAAGACTTGCTTGTTTTTTTGAGTGACCATTTTTCTTTTTTCCTCCCTATGTATGTCCTCCTCCAGTGAGAGCTTTTTCAGCCATCCTAAATTGTATCTTTCCAGTTGTCTCTTTTCTGTGTTACTTTCCTTCTCTCCCATTGGAACCAGCAGGAAGAATGACTATGTGTGTTGCACACTGGTGGGAGGGCAGAGAAAGGTTAGCTGATACTGGAAATTTAATGTAACTGAAAACAAGAGGATTGGATTACCAAAAAAAACCCCAAAAAACCTCAGCAAAACCAAAAACAAAGCTCTAAAATCTTAATAATATTTTCAGGTTATTTTTTGCACATTTTAGGGATGTACTCTCTAAGTCTTCAGCAAGGCACCTTTCCAAGTAATTCCTCTCTTAATAGAAAATAAGGACTTGTGAAGTACTTCACAGGAGCAAACTCCTGCCAGTGCCCTCCAAAGGACCTGTGTTTTCATATGAAAAATAGAACAGAAAATCCATCTGAAAACTTGGATGTTTAAGGCATGCAGTCAGGTACACCCAGTCCTCAGGGCAGGAGCTGAAATCTTGGCTGTGGAGACTGATGGAACCAAAAGTGTTCATAATTTCCATAATTTCAGTCAAACCCTTGTTGCATCACTTTCCCCCTGTGTCTAAGAAAGGAATGAATTAACTATGTGGTATTAACACATTTTCTATTTCAAGGGAGAAAGAGGCATCCCAGGGCTTCCTGGACTCCGAGGAGAAAAAGGAGAGTCAGTAAGTAAGAAATACCCAATGGTTTTGCTAAAGGAGATGAAAATGTAAGTACAGTAATTTCACGACTATAAGGTGCACCCCTTTGACTAAAATTTTGATCAAAACCCGGAAGCATGCCTTATAGTCCGGTGCACCTTATATATGAACAAAGTTTGGAAATTTGCCAACCCGGAAGTGCAAGCCGAGCCATACCAGCTGGTGCTGGGGGCAGGCAGGAGTGCCGGGGCCTGCAGCATGGGGAGGGTGCCTGGGGCTGTGTTTAAAGGCTGCGCCGATCCGTGAAAAATGTTTGCAAATTGAGCACCTGCCAGTAAACCCCGCCATCATGTGATTCCGTTACTAATTCGTTACTTTGTTGTGCACAGGTCCTCACTGCAAAAAAAGTGCACCTTATAGTCTGGTGCATCTTATATATAGACAAAGTTCAGAAATTTGCCAGCAACCCAGAAGTGTTCCTTATAATCCAGTGCGCTTCATAGTTGTGAAATTACTGTAGTTGTTTTCTCCTTTATGGTGAGAATGCTCCCAGCATTGCGTGCCTTGGTCAAAACTGTTCCCTGGAGGAGCCTGATCCTCCTGGCTCTCACTGGCCTCTCTTGGAGAGGGGCAAATGGAGATTTCATCCCTGGTTATCCCTGATAACTAAAATATTGACCTTCTAATTAAGTATGTTAGTTGGATGCACTTGATTCCCACAGCTGCAGATATGCTAGGGAGAATATGAGGCAACAGAACACAAAGAAGATGCAAATCTCTCTTGACTTTTTACATTCAGATGACCAAGACACATCCTTCCCCAGCAGTAATTAATGCAAATGCCAGGCTGAGTTTTTAGGCAAGAAAATCTCTAACCTTACGTAAAATTCATTCCATTAAATATTGTTGGCAACTTTGTTTTTGGAAATGTAACATCATGCTCTACCATGAATAAAAAATAAGATGTTTTTTCTGGCTGCAGCAGGAGAATTTGGGATAAGTTTTTAGTTTAATTTGTCACTGAATTATTATCAAGGAATTATGCCCAAAGAAAAGATTTTTCCCTATAGTAGTTGTGAAATTAGTTGTATGTCTAAATATAAAGAGAGATAAATCTTGGATGCATAACAAGGAAAACATGAATTATGTATTTGCAGTATTTTTTGATATCATTGTTTTCAAACGTACATCTTCTTCACTTTTTTTTTTTCTCATTTCCAGGGCAAAGCCTATGGCATAGGAGAAAAAGGAGAAAAGGTAAGATCTAATCCTTCACTGCTCCAACAAATGAGTTGCTTGCTGTTGCCTTCTGTGGTTCTGAGGTTGCTTTTGGAGTGCATAGGACACAAAAGATGTGACCCAGTTGGATCTTTGTGGGGAACCTTCATGCCTCCTTCTGCAGATGAGCTTTTGAGTGTTCATTGCTTTTTCTTTGACTTTCTTTGTGCATTGGCCATGGAAAATCTTATCAAATTGAAATAGTAATTTCTACTTTATATAAGCAGCACTGGGTTCATGGAGGATAGTGCACTAAAGAAATTGGCTGGAAGGATGAAAAACAGAAGGAAAGCATAATTTTGAGTTTATTGAATTTTTCAGTAGGATGAAATTTAGCTTATGAGAAGTCTGTCAGTCTTTCTTCCAATTAGATCTTTTCATTAATAAACTGAATTTAAAAAGCTGGAATTTTTTAACTTCAAATATTGGGACAGAGTAATAAGACTTGGAGGTTGAAACTGAGGATATGGAATAACCACTGAATATTCCTGTGTTATCTACTTGGAAAACTCTTTAATTGGTGATCAACAGTGGGAAACAAGCAAGACTGGATTTATTTGCATTTTAAAAAGATGGTGATTTTGAGGCATTTCTGGCTACAAACTTTCCATTCTGCACAGAAAAATGAGTCTTGAAGCTTAGGCTTCAGAAGAGAATAGCCTCTTTCTGTCTGTAGCTCCATATCACACTTGGTTGAGGGTGTTTTCCTTATGATCAAAATGAAATTTTAAGTTGCAAGGAGCAATGGCAAAAGATTGACAGGATAGGAGACGAACATATTAAGAAAGAAGTCATGGTTCATACTGAAAATTAAATTAAGAATTTGTTGAGATGTTTTTCAGAGAATCTGTGGCTACTCAGTTGCTCAGAGAATTTCAAACAATATTGGATTTTGATGGGAAAGGAAGAATGCTGCACTAGAGAGAGCATGGCATTTATGCCCATTGCAGCTTCTCATTTGCTCTTTCTGTGGTTATGATATATTGATTGTATGTAGTGGTAATTCATCATGTGAAATTACAATCGAAATGACAGTTGCTCGTGGCAGGAAATATTATTGAGCCAGGCTAGAGACATGGGGGCCATAAAGAACACATTTCTGCATTCATTTTCCTGCAGTCCTCCCACTGGCAGACACTATTTCGCCTCTCAGACTCAGGATTCAGCCTTTGGAAACCAGCTCGTGTTTGGCAGGTGGTGAGAGACAGCAGTGTGGTGGGAAACATGATGTTTATGGTATTAGTTGTGCTTGTGGGTGCAGCAAGTTCTTGTTTTCTTATGTTTTGAGCTCTGCAGAAGAACGTTGGAAAATATCATTCCATCTGTATTAGTTTCATGCAGAGACAAATAGGTTTGCAGGTCTGCAGAGAGAAAAGCAGAGAGATGTCATAGTACAGAACTTCAGCTGGAGTAGCCTGACAGCACTGAGCACCCAAACAAATGTGTAGCTTGGCGGATGCTGGGTTTATGGTCAGCTGGTTGTGTGTGTTTGGTACCTCTGCCAGGCAGCTTGTTCTCATCTGTGGAGGGAGGGTTTATGGGACCCAGGGTGTTTGTGCCCCATGTGCACCCAAGAGCTCAGTGTCAGTGCTGATGCAGAACAAAGATTTATCAGCTTGATTAAAAAGAGAGCCTTGGGATAGAGAACCATAAAATCATAGACTATCTCAAGTTGGAAGGAATCCATATGGATCATCTAATTCAACTCCCTGCTCCTTCCAGGACTACTCAAACCAAACTGTGTAACTAAGAGCACAGTTCAGATGCTTCTTGAGCTCTGAGAGGCTTGGTGCCATGACCATGCTCCTGCACAGCCTGTTCCAGTGCCCAAGAAGTACCAGAACCACAGGGAGCAGGGCTGCAAGTGCCTGCAGTGCCAGTTACCATCAAAGTAGAATAACCTCTGAAATTAAAACCTTCCCAGAGAGGAGAACACAGAGAAGAGGAGGACTCACATCTCCTTTGTTTGCCTGCTGTGCTGCTATGGCTGCATGAGCAGGAATTTTTTTCTCCCTTTGGCTGTGACAGCTTTGTTTCCTTGCTTTTTATGGATATGAGCCCGTGCTGGAAATCTGGATCAGAGATGCTGGACTTCACTAACAGCTGCAGTCTGTGGTTGCTGCCATGCTGTGGGATCCTTTAAAAGGACGAGGCTCACATCCTAAATGTTGATGGAACAAAGAGGTCTCACCTTTGAAAAGACTGAGATGACAAGATTAAAATCATCCCCTTATTATAGCCTTTCTCTCCAGCTATGCCAGTGCCAGACACCTGTCATACCATGCTGTTGCCAAGTACTGTTTTTAGGGCATTTATGTGAGGTCTGAGGCATTTGTCAGAGGGAAAATCCTGTGCTTTTCCAGAAGGACATGAGATTTACTGGCCTTGCTTCTCCAGGTCATCACCTTGGTTGTATCACCAAGTTAAAGCCAAAAGGATGCTTGTATTAGCATATATAACATGTCAAGCACATCCTTAGTAGTAAACCCCAAGATAATAGGAGCTGCGGCTAAAAACGTAATTCTTGTTGACATGAGGACTTGTGTGACTTAAGCCCAGGAAACTCACTGTGATGGTTCAAGCAGCAGCCTGGTATGTTCTGCCCGGCCTAAATAGCTCAGAGTGATGGAGGATGCTTTTTATTTACACAAACATGTGTATGCAGCCAAGTTACTGTGCACATATATAAAAAAAGAAAATACCATAATGCATCTACAGGTGCCCGTGTAAACCACTCTCAAGCGGATTTCCTGGAGAGGTGGGATTCACCTGTTGCTGCTCTATATTGGATCTTAAATTTTCATTGCTGACTGTCATCTTTCAGCTCTTGGAGTTCTTAATCCCTTTCACATTAAATGTAATCTATCATATTTCTGCTCATAAATATCTGTCCCTTTACTGTGTGTTCATTGACTTTTGCAAATTCTTCTGTTGTTGAACTGATTATTATATCTGGGTAAATATTCAATTCTGTAACATCATTACCCTGAAAGGGAATGCTTTAGCTTTATTCTGGAGGCTATTCAGGTGGCTATCTGCTAAACCAGATAGCCTGATCCTGGTAGGGTTATAACTCACATCTTCAACTTTCTATTGGTTCAAGAGGAGCAGGGGCAGGAGAGGAGTGAGGGCAGCCGGAGCAGCTGGAGAGCGTTTGTGAGGAAGATTCAAGCAAAATGGAGTTTCAGTAACTCAATCAAAGTCAGAGAATTCATGTCTGACAAGGGAGTTTCTGTAGAGCTTGAGATCTCCATTCCTGGGGTACAGCCCTTCTAATGCCTCCATGCAAAATTGAACTGGGAGGCTTTCAAAAACTTTTGCCTTTGTCTTTAAAAGTACACGATTATAAGCCACACCTTTTTCATTGAAGAATCCAGCCTACCCCAGTAGTGCGGCTTATATTCAGGTTCGGCTTATCTATGGACAAATCCCAGTGAAATGCCAACCAGGAAGTGAGAGCTGGCCGGGAAGGCACCTGGGGCTGCCTTTAGAGGCTTTGCTGGTCTATGAAAACTGTTTGCAACTTGAGCACCTGACACCAAACCCAGCTGGCAGTGATTCTGTTACTAATTTGTTACTTTGTTACACATGGATCCTCGCTTAAAAAAAAAAAAAAAGAAAAAGAAAAGGTGTGGCTTATAGTCAGGTGTGGCTTATATATGGACAAATCCCATGGTCTGCCCGGCTGCTGGGAGGTGCGGCTTATAATCAGGTGCGGCTTATAATTGTGAAATTACTGTACTGAGCATAATTCAATGGTGCTGAGACACCCTTCCAGCATCCCAAAGGCCAAGAGCATTGAAAAGGCTCTGCAGGCAGGAAAGTGCTTGGAAATGTGATGACTTTAGAGGGAATAAAAAGCAAATCTACGTCAAACTTTGAGTGGTATGGAGATATTAGTGGGAAATTATTTTTCTCTCTTTTTTCTGTTGTAAAACTGAAGGGGAAGCAAACCAAGCTACCTGGCACCAAGTATAAAAATTAACAAAATGAAATTGCTTTTCATCCAGCAGGTATTGAAACACCACTTTGCAGACTGTTCTGGAAGTTAAAATTTTATGTATTTGAAACAGCGCATATGATTAGAGAGAGACATCTGCAAACCTCTACAGAGCATAAAGACATTCTCTGCTTCAGGATGTCCATGGAGCTCTGCAAACTGTGATCGGTGACAGAAACAGAGAAGGTTTGAGAAGTCTCCCATGAGGAAAACTTGGGCAGATGGGCCAGGAGCTCACTGCACCTTTGTCTTGACTGCTGGTAGCTGTTCTTTGACTTTTGTACAACTCTTGTACAACTCTTGAATATTCCTAACACCTTTGTTGCCCAGAAAGGGGCAGAAATTTCCCTAGTTTGTTCAGGGTTTAGGCCAACACTATTCACACGTGTTGAAGAACAGTAGGAAGCATGGAAAAGGTTTCATGAAACATCACTTGTCATGGATCAAGTGATCACTACCATGATTTTTCCACAGGAAATCCATTAGTCAGAGGAAAAAAAACTCCAACTACGAGCACCTATCTTTTGCTGAGGTGATAGATGAAGGTTTCATTAAGTTTTGCACTGGGACTTCCCTCACTAATGAGTTTCCAAGAGTATCCAAGCTTTTCTTTTGTCCTTAATCTGTTTCCCTTCATGCTAATAACCCACAGGCAGCAATGACTATGAGAAACAACTTTAGTAGATTAAGTCTATATTGTCCTAGAATTTTTTTCATGGTAATGACTCTGATACAAAGGCAGAAGGATTATTACAGTATTTCTAAGGAGAATAAAACCTCTGAAGTGGCTTGGCTTATTAGAGATGGAGTGACTGCAATGCCAAGCATAGAAAAGAAAAGCAGGCAGATAGTTCAGGCTCTGGGCTAGACTGTAGGACATCCAGACTTGGAACTTGGCTCTAACGACCTTGAGCAAAGCAGCAAGTCTTTGTTCCCCTAAAATTAAGCTGAAGAGCCTCTTTTCCTCTTGGTCTTTATATTCTCCACACTAGATTCTTCAAACAAAAGCTTTGCTTCCCCTTCCCTTCTCTTCCAAATTGGAGTTATTGCCATTTTTAGGGGTTCTGGAAAAGCTGTGGACATCTGCTCTGTTGGATCCAGTGTCTCCACACAGAGCCCTGTGCTCTGTCTGCCCTGAGGCAGCTGAATATAGGAAAGGCCTGACCTGAAAGCCCTGTTGCTTTTTTACCCCTGTTCTGTGCTGTCAGCAGGACTTACCACATTAGCACCAGCACTGTGCCTTTAGATCAGGGCTGGCCAGCATCCAGCAACTTGGGACACAAGAAAATGAGTGCAGTTCTGTCTGCAAAAAGTGCTGTAGGCATAGCTGGAGTCTGGTGCGGCAGGCTGGTTCGATGGAGAAAGAGAGCTTTCATCTGTGTATTTTTAAGGGATGCATTTTGGGACCAGGAGGGTGGTTTGTGTGATTTGCTGGCAGGTAAAGGCTCAGGCTGGCAAGGATATTTTAGACCCATGGGCCAGAGGTGAAAACTTGAAAACAGCTTCAGTACAAGGAGGGGGAGCAACCAGCTTGAACTTCTAATAGCAGGATGTGTTCACTGAATTCTTAAATGATGTGGGGCCAAAGCTTACGTGAACCAAGAAACAGTCCTTATTCCTGCAACTTCCCAATAAAACTGTTCATCATTTCAAGAGACATGTGTTTCCTTTTCATTGCTGAAACAATGAGCCCAGTGCAGGGAAGATGCTCCAGTGAGGTTACAGAACTTTCTTGCGCTGCTGTCGTGTTCAGGTAGTGTCACCAAGTCCCCAGACTCACAAATGCCACCCAGTTTACCCAGGACTGATGAGCTGAAGGGTTTCCCCAGAAAGGCTAAGGCAGAAACAGCTGCAGGAGCCTTGGAGCACCAGCATCCCTGCTGGCTCCTTCAGTGAGCACATCTTGACAGTAACAAAATGGAAAAACATCTCCAAGTTTAGGGATAATACTGAGCTGACATTTGAAGACAAAACCCCAGTGCTCTGTCACTGATGATCCTTGGAGACAGTGTCTGTGGGAACATTGCCTCCTGAGGGTTGTGTTCTCATGTTCTTAGTGCTCAGGTCTTATTATTATATTGCAGAATAAAAGGTAATGTAAAATTGACCTGGTAATGTGAAAACACAATCTGAAGGAATTTTATATATATATGTATTGTGGGTTTATTTTTGGTTTTGTTTTTTGTTTGTTTGTTTGTTTGTTTGTTTTGGTTTTGGTTTTTGTGTTTGTTTTTTTTTTTTTTATGCTGGAACTGTTTTTTGGCTCAGGAACTATTCTTAGCTACTATGTTCTGGTTAAGAGCACTTAACCCCTCAGTCCAGCACTTAAACATCTGTATAATAATACCTCATCTACTTCATAAGGCTGTCACTGGAGTTGTTCGTATCTGGGATTTGAATTCTCATATTGAAGATGAGTTCTAACAATGTTACTATCTGCCTTACTCAGTATGTTCCAAATCTTCTTGTGTATGTGGCCAGTTTTGGTCTGCATGCTGAGTATTTTTGTATCCCCTTAACTGTAGTTAAAGCACATTCTGCAGAGGTAAATAACCATGGTTTGATGGAGTTCTTTTTCTTAACCATAATTAGAGGGTGTTAGATAAATTCTGTGGGTTTCTGTGACCCAGAATAACAGCTGCAGATTGCAATAAACAACTCCAAGCCAGCTCACATACTGACTGTGATTGTGACAGCTTAATTCTTAGCAGTGTAAGAGTGCTAGTAACTTTTTTTTTCCCCCTTACATAAACTTAGAAAACATGTATTGCTTTTCAGCTTTGCCCCCTGGCTGGCAGGTACATTGCTGGTATGCAAGGACATCTACTGGCAGCCAGAAGTTTGCAAAGTCTCCAGCACTTGTTTCTTTAGAGGATTTCTCTGCCAAGATCCACTGTCAGTGAGGAAAGGAAGCATGGGAGAGAGATTTGCCAGCTCCATGTTTCTTCTGAAAATAAATTGGGAGGCGGGGGTGGGAAAAAAACAGGTTGTCTTAGTTCTGTAATTGATAAATCTTGTTGGAATGTGGGATGCTCCTGAGAGTGATATTGTAGTGGGTAGGAATGGATTATCTGCCTGTTAGGTGGGAAATAAAACAGCAGTCTGGAGCACGTCCTCTGAAGTGCAGCTTGTAGCCTAAGGAATCACAGAGTGCTGAAGCATTACACAAAGTAAATTGCTACCACTGGTCTATCAGAGGTATCCTAAGCACTCCCTGCCCTTCTCCCTGCTGCTTAATCTCTCTAGTAAAGCAGATGGGTTTTCCCCTTTCCACTGATCAGAGCTGTTTCTGGGCTGTGCTGGGTTTTGTGGTGGCTGAGAAGGTGCAGGTGCCTTGTTCAGGGTTCCCTGAAGGGGCAGGTAAGGGCAGCTGGGACAGGGCAGCACTGGATTTTATGCTGTTTTTAACTTGCCCAGGTGCTGCTCTGGACACCTCTAATTTCCTATTCTGGGTCTCTCACCCTTTTTTTTAAGTACTACCTTAAGATTTTGTGTCTCCCAGAGCCCACAAGACTTCTGTCTCTGGCATTGACAGAAAGATGGAGTTTTGGGTCTCAGACCCTGCTGAGTAATAAATGTACACATAGTACTAAGTGCCAGATAAGAAAAATGTGAGGTTTTTTCATGACAAAAGTTTGCTGTCCTCCTGAAGCAGTGTGTGGACCCGTAGTGGTTGGTATTTCAAGGATATCTGATACATTTGGTATTGGGAGTAGGTTTGGGTCTCTGGAGACTGGTTTTTTCTGTCCTTGTCACTGGCTCCAAGAAAGATCTTGACCAGAGCTTTCCCCCTTCCCATACCTCAGTGTCCAAATAAAATGGGAAGAAGGATCATGACCTTTGTCATAAACTCTGAGATGAAAAAGACCCAGGGAGCAGCACACTTGATAAAGAAATAGCATAATAACATAGAATAGTTTGGGTTGGAAGGGACTCTAAAAATAATCTAGTTCCAACCTCTGTGTCTGGCTGTATCAAAGAGATTTATAGCTTTGGCAAGGACTTGACTGAGCAGCCTCAGGTGTGTTTGGCAGTGAACAGCACTGCAGGTTTTAGGTAGGTGGTGATAAGACTTCAGGCAGATGTTCTCTTCAGTTTGGATGTGACATTTAAAGAGAGGTGTGGAGAGATGTTGCTATTGCAAAGAGCAATGAGAAGAATGATCAGTGATGTGGCAAATTTACCCAGCAGGGACAGATTTAAAGGAAGGGACTCTTCAAGGAAGAGAGGAATCATGTACTAGAGGATGCAGTTAATCCTGAAGAAAAGCTTTGCTTTTCATATTTCAGTGAGACACCAGAAGATGGACTAAGGGGTGTATGTGGAATATCAGAAGCAGAAAATGGTTAAAGCAGATCAGCACCAGAGTTTGGAGTGCTCTGAAAAATTACTTCTCTGCCCTAATGAGATCTTCTTGGAGCTATTGAATTTTTGAGGGGTGTGTGGAGATTTGGAGCATCAGAAACTTCCCAGAAGCAGAGCAAATTGAATTTATAGATTATTCTTGCAAGAAAAAGTATCAACCATTAAGTGTCAATCATCCACAAGACCAGAACCATTTTCTGTGTACTTTTTATAGATGTAAGGACTTAATTCATCAGTGCCATGATACATGACTGGAATATTTTTTCTGTTTCAATGAACACTTCCCTCTGGTACTTGGAAAACTGTTTTTCTGGTCCTGAGTAATACCAGGTGCTGGCAAGGAGCATCAACTTGTGCTTCAAGGCAAAGAAGTTTCTGGAGCAGAGTTATATTTTTTATATTTTTTATATTTTAAAGTTAATATGAAGCTGGTGGACAGGGTTCTGGGCACCAGTGATGACTTTTGAAATCTTTAAGATGTTTCCGTGTCATTCTGAACTCTATACCTTGATTTTTGTAGAGCTGTGCCATGTGAGTGAGCTCTGATGCACTTTTCTCCTGCAGTACCAAGCTTATTGGTGACCACCTGTCAAATTAGCTACAACCCAGCTGTTGCTTTACCTATTCATGAACATTTGGAGTATCAGGTTTCTTGAGAGAAAGAATCTGCTAGAATCCCTGAAAAATGGGGCATCTGCTCTCTCCAGAAGAGCCATGATCATAAAATGGAGGGTCAGAAGGACCCTTATGGTTTCACAGAGGCAGTCCATGACATTCATGATAAGATTCAAGGGTTTAGAGAACTTTTGAAAATTAATATCTCCTGGAAAAGTACCTTCTGGGGACCTTCTGAATTATGTGTGATGGATTAAATAAAATCTTTCCTATTTTTGAAATACAAAAACCACCAATATTTACCGTTTAAACAGTTATTTGCACTGGGCTGGATTTCCTGATAGTCCTGTGGAATCTACAACTTCTGCTGACCCTTGTGTATCATGTCTACATTACCATCCTGTTTATTAAATCAGAATATAATACAGAGACTCAGAGTAGAAGGTTTTCTTCATTTCTTTCTTCTTCTTTACTGCAGCAAAGTCCAAGTTGAGACGAATGTCTTATTTTATGTGAAAGCAGAAGATTAGGCCCACTTTGGTGTCAAATTTGCCAGGATATCAACAGGGTTTTAGCATCATTAAGCTAACAGAATCCTGCATCTGGACACTGGAGAATGCAGACATTTGTGCTGTGTGGTCAGCAGGTTTTGAAAATGGAGCTAGGTGACACATACCCACTGCAGCTCTGCCTCTCAGTTGATCTGCAGATCATCCCTGGCTTTTAATAAAACCCTGGTCTTTGCCCTGCCTCTCCCAAGAAAAAACCCACAAAGAAGCCATCTCAAAATTTACAGTAGTGTATTTTCACGACCATAAGGCGCACCGGATTATAAGGGGCGCTTTTTTTTTTTTGCAACGTTGATCCACGCGCAACTTGTACTGTAAAATCGGGAGAGACAGACCTGAGAGATGTGGACGTGCCTGCTCACAGTCATATGATTGCGAGCTTCATGTTTGTTGCTGTACAATGTGAAACAGAAATGGTTTTGAGATCCCTTCAATATTCAAGGTTCATATGTAAGGCGCACATCCGGTTTTTGGATCAAATGTTAGGATTTTCAATGCGCCTTATAGTAGTGAAAATGCAGTATATGTCAGTAAAATATTTCATATATCATTGGTTGGTTCCTTTGGATGGAGAAACCCTGAAGAGAAAGATACTGCATTCTTCCAGACCATGAGGTCTCTTGGAAACGTTGTAAGGCATTTGAACCTGAACACCCAACTCAACATCCCTTCTGTCCTCTGACTCATCAAACACTGTAACAATTCAGTGTGTAACCACGGATCAGCAGTAGGACAGCCACCCATCATCTTCCCATTTCTTCTTCATGAACATCTAGCTGCCAAGTTAGATGCAGGCCAGAGAGCCAGGAGAAATAATAAATTTATGGTTAAGGCATTGACCCTGATCACAGGAAGTCTGAGTGAGTTTGTGTCTTTGCTGCAGACTCTGGGACCTTAGTCTGTCCTCTGTTTTGCTCTACCTCCAGCTGATCACCCTCATGAGGTGACAGCAATATAATATGAGAAAGTAACCCCTTCTCATTTGACAGGGATGCTGTGAAGTTAATTAACAAAGGGAGGGGAGTGTTAATGGTGAAGTGCCACCACTCCAAATTTCAATTTCACTTCTGCTTCCATTTCATCTTGCCCAATTATTCTGTTTCTCTTCAAATTTTGCTATTTTGTCTCCTACTTTGCCTCTAGACCCCCTGGTTTGTGCAACTGCTAACATGCTGAGTGTGGGATTCATGAGATTCGGCTTTGCAGATTTTTTGCAGGTCTCCCAATGACACCTCCATTGACATTTTGTGACAGGGTTAGAAATTTTTATTTCATACCAGGGGTACAAAAGCAGCACTTCTGTGTGAGATGTAGACCAGTTTGGAAGATAAAATAAATAAAATGTATGGAATTGACCTTAGAATGATATGTTGTCTAGTCTGTGTGCTGAAGGAAGAGACCAGTGATTTATTTGAATTTGATAGGAAAATGAGAATCTTAACATGTGTTTTGGAATGACTTCCCCCCCAACACTTTTTTTTCTTTTTTTTTTTTTTTTAGTTTGCTCTATTCTCATTAACATAGGCCACAACCCAGAGTTTCAAATAAAATATGTGATTATAGGCCACAGCTGTTCTCAAGTTAGAAGAAATATTTGTAAACTTGGCAGCTGCTTGAGGAGCTGCAAATGGAAGAAAGAAAAACATTTAAATTTCAGTGGATTGCTTAAAAAACATCACTGAGGAATATTTCCTTTATGTGCTTTATGTGTTTCTGATGTCTCTCTAGGATCAGGTAATGATGAATTGTTTTCTCTCTACATCTCTCCTTATACCTGCAGATTCCTTCCTTCTCTGTTCTAGGTCTCTTCAGAAAAAAATAGTTATGAGGTTGGATATGGCAAAATCTGTGCACTAGTTTTCCCCACTCTTAATTAAATATATCATCTAGCAATTAAGGTCATTTTTTCTGTAATTTCATCATTATCTCCACTCAGAGCAGGATCTACATGGGATGGTGTACTGGTTTTGGCTGGGGTGGAGTTACAGTAATTTCATGACTATAAGGCGCACCCTTTTCACTAAAATTTTTATCAAAACCCAGAAGTGCGTTTTAGGATCCGGTGCGCCTTATATATGGACAAAGTTTCGAAATTTGCCAACCCGGAAGTGCGAGCCATGAGCTGAGCCGTGAGAGCCGTGCCAGCTGCGAGAGCTGCGGCAGCCGGCGCCAGGGGTGGGCGGGAGTGCTGGGGCCTGTGGCACGGGGAGGGCGCCTGGGGCTGCATTTAAAGGCTGCGCCGATCCATGAAAAATGTTTGCAAATTGAGCACCTGCCAGTAAACCCCGCGATTGCACGATTCTGTTACTAATTCGTTACTTTGTTGCGCGTGGATCCCCACTGCAAAAAAGAAAGGGTACGCCTTATATATGGACAAAGTTCGGAAATTTGCCAACAACCTGGAAGTGCGCCTTATAATCTGGTGCACCTTATTGTCATGAAATTACTGTAATTTTCTTCCCAGTGGCTGGTAGGGGGCTGTGTTTTGGATTTGTGTTGACACAAATACAATATAAATACAATACAGAGATATTTTCGTTACTGCTGGGCAGGGCCTACACAGAGCCAAGGCATTTTCTCCTTTTTGTACAGCCACGCTGAGGAGGAAACTGGGGGAGCAGGGGAGGCTGTGAAGAGAAACAGCCAGAACAGGTGACCCAGACTGACCAAAGGGATATTCCAGGCCATGGGACATCATGCTCAGTATATAAAGGGAAGGGAAGAAGTGGGGGACATTTGCAGTCAGGGTGTTTTTCTTCCCAAGTAACCATCACCTGTGATGGGGGCCTGCTCTCCTGGAGATGGCAGAACACCTGCCTGCCCATGGGAAGCAGGGAATTAATTCCTTGTTTTTATTTGCTTGTGTGCTTGGCTTTTGCTTTCCCTATTAAACTGTCCTTATGTCCCCCCATGAGTTTTCCAGCTTTTACCCTTCAGATTCTTTCCCCAGTCCTACTGGTGGGGAAGTGAAATAGCAGTTGTGTGGGGCTTAGCTGCTGGCTGGGGTTAAACCATAGCAAATGTGGATATAATCTGGTCACAGACCATAAACACATGGTATTCCATAAATTATGGGGTAGTGGAGCTTACGGTAACCCAAGTGAGGTAAATTTTTGCATGACTACAAAAAATTAAGGTACACATGTACATGGTGAGTATGGAGGCATCACTAACCTGGAGATGGCATGGTTTGGTAAATCCAGAAAATACTGGTGTCCCAGGAAGACGTCCTTCCTCAAAATAGAAGAGGAATAATTCTGCTGATATGCACAAACTAACAAAGGAACTTCTCTGGGTGTGTCTTTCCTTACCCAGATCTCCTGTATTTTTGTTCCTGTTGGCTGAAGCTGAGAGGAGTATTTTTATTCTTCATCACCCCAGTCTGCAACAGCTGAGAGTTGCCTGTGCTTCTCATGATGTGGCATTTCTTTTTGTCCATTGAGTCTGGACAACCCACCTGCTGATGTGAGCCCTGGTCTGAGAGCCCTTCGAAGAACAGAAGTAGTGGTTACCCCTTGCTCTTTATGCATCATGTGGCTCTCAATGCTTCCATTTAAAAGCAAACAAAAAAGTAATTCAAATTTCTGTCCTTTTTACTGAATTCTGGTTAAACTTTTTGTTTTCAATATGGCTCAGAAAACCTTCCTAATTTTCTTGTGGAATTGTTATAAATTCTTTAAGGAAGGAAGGATGGAGTTTTCAGAGTGACCTTTCTAGTGCTCAGAAATCCTCAGAGTTTGCAGTATTTCATTTTTAAGAACTTCCTAAAACAAGCTTGTATGTTACTGCAAATGCTATATTTGTTACTGCAAAATATCTCACAGGTACCACTACCATATTGAAGTTTTTATCCACAAAGCTATTGATGAAAAATGAAAAAGATCACCCCATCTAAAATGAAAAACTACTCCAGAAAATACAGGTTAAGCCTAAGGGAAGATGCCTTAGGAGGTATATTGGTTCCCCTTTTTATCAGTAGCTTCTTCTCTTGCTGGTGCTTCTCATTGCCCAGTTCCTTGTTACCTTCCTATTCTGGTCCTGATGCTTCTCCAGAAAAGGACAGCCTTTGAATTTCAGACATTCATGAAACAGATGGGTGACAATAGGATTGCACGGCATCAACAGCTACGTGTGCTTTACATGTCTCCACCTGATTCCCATTGTGTTGAAGCTGGGAGTGCAGCCAATCTCTGGGAATACAGGCTTATTTTAATCCCTCTCAGTGGCAAAACTGGGTTTGGCCTTTGTGCAAAGAATGTGATGGACTTCTGTTCCCCAGGGCTCCATGCCAGCTGCCAGAGCCTACCTGTTCTCCCAGTGTGTTTCATCCCAGAGCATTTTCAGACAGAGTCTGCCTGGTAGTTGTTCCACTGCCCTGTGCTCTCTGCCTCTGCTGTTTATTTTTCATACTTACACAATGCTTGCAATTTTAAATGGTCAAGCAAATGGAAAAGACTGCTCAGGGAAGTTAAGGAATCACTCTCCCTGAAAGTGTTGAAAACACATGCAGATGTGGCAGGTGGTTTAGTGGTGGGCTTGGCCATGCTGGGTAAATGGTTGGACTCAACCTGGGAGTCTTTTCCACCCTTAATGATTCTGTGGAAGTCAGCAGAAGGAACAGAAGTGGGAGCTCTTCCCACTCTGTAGCCTTTTCCAGTGGTGGCTCCCCAGGGGATGTTAAAGCTGTCTCCATAGTCTAGTGCAATGTTCTCCTTGGAGAAAAACTGGAAAAGCTGGTGGATACTCTCCTGTCCTGGATGAATATTTCTGTGAGCACTGTGCTTCAAACTTACTGACTGCTCCTAGGATTAATTTGTTCAGCTTTGCCAAACAGTTGTTATTTCATGGCAGAAAAAAACCCAACAAACCAGGCAAGGAAATAAGCTAATTAACTGGACCTTAAGCAAACTCCTTTTGCTTTGCTTAGGGAAGACACAAATTGTTCTCCTACCTGTGTGACACACTTTGCCATGGAACAGCAGTTTCTTCATGTTATATTGACCTCTTGGAGCAAATTATTTCCTCAAAAATCACGTTTGCTGTTTGATGGGTTTTCTGTCTCATTAGAGAGCCATTTGAATCTAGCAGAGCTGATTTTTACCACCAGCTGCATTGCAAATTCTGCAGTGCTTTGTGAAGGTTGTGTTAGCCAGAAATGTGATTATAAAGGTAAAGACTTTCATTTGCATATACAGGACAGATATTTTTCAGCAACTATCTTCTGTTTACTTTTAATTGCCAAATACATCTATAAATAAATAAGGCTGGATTTTGACACTGTCTGTTGTCAAAAATAGGGATCCTTGCCTTCGGAATTCATCCATCTAAGTCTGCTAGACCAGACTTACAGAAAAAAAGTCACAAATAAGATTGCATGTGGTAGAATTTGGCCTGAATTTATCTACATATTTAGTTAGTCCTTATGTGTATGCAGACAATTTGGAAATATATACATCAACTTAGCCAATGTAATGCTCTTGCAAAATGATTTTTCTACACTAGTGAGTTTTGACAAAAGCAGATGGGGAAAAAGCTCCCCGTCTTTTGTCCTAATGAGAGTAGCTAGTGGGGAAAAGAAAATCCTAAATTTGAATTTTTCCAAAATTTTCTATGTCAGTTTCTATGCCATTTATTTCAATTAAAAAAAATAATCCATGCCACTGGGGACTTGGCATTTCCAAGTCCTTATGCTTTGGAATATGGCAACAGGAGGGTTTCTGAGGGAAGTGTTGCTATGCTTCAGATAAATTTTTTTTAAACAAGGGTAGGTCTCTAATATTTTTCTTAGAAAACTGATGGTTCTGAATAGTAATTACAAAAAGGAAGGGAAGGAATGCACTGGAATGGAAAAATGAAAGTGAACCTTTTCAAAATTGGGCAAGTTACAGGTGACAGTACAGCACTGTTACAGTGAGGGTGAAAAGCTGGAGTCAGTTCTCAAGAGATGACAACTGCACACAGATATACCACAGAATGAGATGGCATTTGATATGAGGTATTTTTCCATTGGTTGTAGGGTGAAGAAGGCTTTCCTGGCTTTCCTGGACTGAAAGGGGACAAAGGAGAAAAAGTAAGTCCAAGTTTTTATTTATTATACTTTGAAAAGTTGAAGAGTTTATAAAGCCGTTGTGGAAGTCTAATAAAAACTGACCCTCCTCTAAGTCTTTTGTTTTAACTCTGTATTATATTTTGTTTCATTTCGTGTAAGCAAGATGCTTAGAAAAAGAGTTGTAATGTTGCACTGTTTTTCATCTGAGTACAGCCTGAAGTTTTTTAACTGATGATGCTCAGCCACGTTTGACAAATGTGTGGAGAGCTCCAAGGCATGAGCTTTGACTAAACTTTGTAAAACTCCAAAATACATAAATGCAATAGAACAGAAACTCAGTGCTAATACACACAGGAACACTGGAGTCTCTTCAATATGAGACACGGAAGGCCAAAGATTATTGTGCCTTTACTTGCACTGAACATAAATAACTTTTGGACTGTGGTGGCTTTAGCTGCTTACTGTGTCATAATCTTAAAAAAAAAAAAAAAAAAATTAAATCCAGTACTGAGCTAATTCTGTTGACTAGTATTTACTTTGGACACATTTGTTGGAAATCCCTTGAACAAATCCTTGTTTGCAGGAGGAATTTAAGGAATTTCAGCTTTTTCCACCTCTTATAAAATAGCAGATGTTCCAGACCACAAGGCAGGATACCCCTCCAAGTAACACACAACAAAGCAGCCCTGTACAATCACAGCCTGCGGTGGCAGCTTGCAGAGCCTATGTCTGCTTCTCACTTGATCTTTTTTTAATAACACACCTAAGACAAAACTGCTGTAGTGCCTAGAAATGAAAACACTAAGGCAGTTCCTCACTGTGTGTTGACTTGCCTGTTGTTTGTTCCACTCTCCATTTGTTCTTTAAATTGCCAGCTGCAGGCAGCAAACTTGCTTTACCTCCACATTTGCTGCTGTTCCTTTTGTTGGGGAGCTACCAATCTCAGCATATTTAGTTCCATTCATCCTGGTGCATAGGAAGATTTTAAATGGTAAAATTTTGAATTTAACTGGCATTTGATTTTCTATTTCTTTGTTTTCCACACCTTTGCATATTCACACCTCTGGGAGTTACTTCCCAGTGGGCAGGGTCATCCCTGAAGACTGCTTGAGTATATCATGGCTTCTTTTCTGTTTGCTTTTAGGCTTACTACTTATGTATATTATGGCTTTGCCTACAGGCTTCTGAGCTTTGGGATGAATGCTGTATAATCAAGGAGGAAAAAAAAATTAAAAATGCAATTTTTGAGACAATAGAATGGTGAAGAGAGAAGCTAAGAGAAGATGATAGTATAATATTACCACAACTCAATTGTTGTGTCTAATTAGCTCCAGAGCTTTTATATTAATTTATTCTTAAATGAGCTAAGTGGACAAGAGTGCCTAGTTCCTCATTAGCAGCTCATCAATCATCCCCAGTGTGTTAATGTCAGCAGCAGCTCCTCCAGAAACTGTAAATAATAAATGTTTGTGTTGAAATGTTTCTCCTCATTTCTTATTCTTCTCTAGGTGTGCTGCTCATGTCACTGCACTTGCAGCGGGTGTTAATGTTGTGCTTATGATAACTCTGTTGTTGTTACAGGGTTCCCTGGGCTCACCTGGCCCCCCTGGGAGGGATGGACCAAAAGGAGAAGCTGTAAGCCTTTTTGTTCCTCCCATGTAATCCTGCTTTTCAGCTCGAGGCAGGCAGTGGAAATCAATCTGCCTTGAGTGGAGCATGTCTGGGGGATTTGTGTGGCCATTTCAGGAGCAGCAGAAACAAATGGCAGGAGGTTAACAGCCCCAAAACTCTCCCTCACACGTTTGCAGCCACGACAGGTGTCCTATGGATTAACCATTGCTGGAGGCCACAGGGCAGCTCTGGTGTCATTCATTAAGGAGCGAGAGGGAGCAGCCTGTGCTTTGAGACCTGCTAGTAAACAGCTGCAGATGCAGAGCCTGGCCACTTCTTTTATGGCTGGCAAGGAGTCCTTGGCTAGTAGGGATGGCAGAGGTGTAAGGGACCAATCTTATGTTTTCACAACAGACATGGGCTGGAGAAATTGGAGTCTTGGCCACGGGAGAAAAGACCTCAGCTCTTCTTGTGCACTGATAAAAACTAAGAGAAGAGGAGGAGGGCACGGTTAGTTCAAGGAAGGATGTAGAGCACCAAGTACTGCTTTGTAAAAGGACTACAGTTGATACAAAAAAACCACAAATATGTTTCCCAGTATCTCATAGAAATGTGTTTTAGAGCCTTACATCCTTTCCCCTGCTTGATCACCATCCTTAGAAATATCTTCAACCTGATGTTGAACCTTCACCATGTTGTTCACTGTCCCTTTGTAGTAGTCACTTGGTGGCAACCAAAGGAGCTTGGGAAAGGGTTTCTGGAGGGCAAGTATACACAACAGGAGTGACACACAGCAAAAAAGCTCTTTTCCTTACATCCTGTTTCTTCTTTGTTCCATGACTGTTTTACTTTGGAAAAACTGTGACAATTTTTCAATTTTGCTTCCAGAACTGCTGCAACTTCATCGCATCACACATGGCACAGTGTCATACTTGCACTCACAGAATTCCTTATATGATGTATTTAGACACTGCAAGGTGACAATTCAAGTGCATTATGCTGACTCCAAGGAATCCATCTTTGCATGCTGTAATCAGTGCAAGCTGTTCACGACTTAGGGAACTCATTTTTTACTATTTGGTTGTGTTTTGAGAGCAGATGAAGAGCTGCATCAGTTTTCATTTTCTTTCTTTCTTCTTTCATTTTTGTGAGGAAAACACATCGTAAACTTTCAGATCTCTATATAATGACACTCAGGACTGTTAATATTTCTAATTGCATGCACTGACTAGTTTGAGCCATCCTAGCCTTTATGTATAAAAGATTTGTGTTTACCAGTGACATTTCTGTTACTTGCAGGGTGAACCAGGACGGCCAGGAGCATTTGGACTGCCTGGGCCAGCAGGTCCAAAGGTAAACTTTCCATTTCTTCTTTACTTGTCAGGCATATTTTTCACTGACTTCTTATGTTTACATGGCTTGAATTTCTCCTTCTGGAAGACATTTGATATTCCCACTGGTGAATGAAAAAGCTCAAAGTGCTCATTTTCATCAAGGGTCTGCTAATGTATCAGCAATTACGCAAATCGTGTAAAAAGTAACTTTTGTTCAATCAACAGTGTAGCTGGAGAAGGTGAAGAAAACATCTTTTGGGGCACAAAAGCCTTATGTCATATCTTCAGTAGCTTTCCCAATTCTCTCTAAGATGTAGATGAGAATTATTATCCCAATCCATGACCTGAAATAAAGATCATGTAGAGACCCTATCCTGAATGTTTCTGCCTATTTTGGGAGCTTCAGTTCTGCACCAGTGAACAGTGCCTGAGTGATACAGAACTTTAGCCAGCACTTATATCACTGGGTTTGCTTCAGACAAGGTGCTCCTGAATGCAGATCTGGTGAGACTTAGCTGAACGTCAGAAATGTGAATTTTGAAGCAGCAATTCTTTAACCGCCTTTCAAGTGTGTGCTGGTTTTGTATTGAAGGTACGTAGGAGGAGGGCATATTTAGAGGTGTTTTTTTGTAAATTAATACTTCATAAGTTTAACATGCCCACAAACACAACTCTAAGATAAAAATGGAAGAGTTTCACGGTTTTGCAAACTCCTGGGCAGCTGCTATTTGTAAAAATAAAAACACAAAATGCCTTTATTTTTCTCTTTAAAAAATTCCCTATAACCAAACAAGAAAAAACTCCTCTCCCTAAAATAAACTAAAAAATTACGTAAATAAAAAACTAACTGAAGTGTCTCTGTATGTTGCTGTTAAAAAAATATAGAAAGTAAAAAAAAAAAGTCTAAAACTCTTATCCTAAATTTATTATTATTTTCTTTATGCTATTAATAAAGCTTTTCTTTACACTATTTTAAATGTTAAACCTGCCTTATTTTTACTCCTATTTCACAACAAAAATAAGTATATTAAAATTATCAAACCTAAACTATAACTTTTATTTAGTACATTAACCAAAAAATTCAAACTAAACAAAGTCCCAGCTCTCCTTGCCTTGTTCCCTGGTTATTGAGGGGATAAATACTCCTCAGGTGGTTTCAGCCTTGTTGTTATAGTACAAAAAGTAGATGGTGCATTGTGACAAGTGTGCTTTTAGGGGTATCATGCACAGCAAGTTCAGCTCATCCTGTGATGGGTGCTGTAACTTCACTCAGTTCTGTTCCTATGCAAGCCAAAGACCTTTGAATATTTCATCCTTCTGAAGAGCTGTTTCTAGTCACCTGAATCTCACACTGAGTTCACTGATGCCATTATCCTCAAATAGGACCCAAGTACCTCAGCACCTTTCCAGGTGTAGCTTTGACTCTCTGAGAGGACTTGATGAGGCAGGTCATGTACAGGTCCTCTGTGTTCCTCAGCTATACACAGCCCTGTCTCCAAAATGTCCCTGTGCTTTTGAATAGAGAGAAATTCACCCTTTCCCAAAGGCCCATCAGGAGGGTATCAGAACTCATGAGGAGTTTGTAGATTATCAGAAATGCCTGGCAGCCATCCCAGGGTTCTCTTTGGAAACCATGTTGGCTTCCGCAGGGGTTAAATCACACATGCAAAGCAGGGCTGGGATGAGCTTAGTGAAGGCACACTGAGTATTTTGTCCTTCAGTGGGATTTGGATCTTGATGAAATGAACTGAATTTATCACTCACTAATGCTTTGTAGCTGCACCTCTCCTGTCAAGTAAATAAAAACATATTTTCTCTCTGTTCTGCATGTCTCATGTAGTAGAATTTCAAACTAGCAGGCTATATGATGCTCTTTGTTGTATGAACTTCCTCACACTTACTTTGCAAAACTTTTAAAAACCAAGTTAAACTGAGGCACCTACATCTTCCTCAAGGTCATTTAGATTGTGCTCCACGTTTCCCACCAGGTTCTTCAGGAACATGAAGTTCAGCCAGTTAATGAGACAATGCTGAAAAGGAGTTCAGATCTATGGACTGGGCAGGACAGGTGCTGGTGGGGCTGGACCGAGAGATATCTGACTGGACAGTGCCAGGTGCTCCCAGGGGAGACATGACCTTGGCCAACTCCAGCCTCTCACAGTGCCTAAATACAAAAATGCTGTGTGTTTTCACAATGACTTTTATTTACCTCACTGGATGCATTGGCTGTGTGCAGTGTCGTTGAGCTGGATTCTGGCCTGAGCTATTTTAAGAAATAACCCTGACTTGCTGACAGGGCTTTAAAATCTAAAATAAGAATCCACACTCCTTTACTCCTTGTTGTAAAGCCTCAGCACCTCATCAGCATGGAACAAGGTATATAAGGATGGGTGGAGGTGGCAGTTAGAGAGGTCACATCTCTAATTACTGGTGTAATGATTATTTAGGGTTTTTCTGCCAGATCACTTATTTTTGTCATCAGTGTCAATATAGCAGCTCTGGACTTTACCCCAGGCTCCATGGAGAAACCTTGCAGTTTCTCCGGTTGGTTGGGTTGTGATCCTTCCTGTCTCAATCCATCTTCATTAGCATTGAGCCAGGCAAGCCCAGTGTGTTGTCAGCAATAATACCTGTACCCCAGGAAATTCAGTCCCTTGTTTGTCTCCTTGACTGAGGAGCCTTTTGCTTCAGTGGGAATTGCCAGCACTTTCTTTTAAGGAGTTGTCTTGTACTTTTTACAGACCTCATTAATTGTGTAAAGCTTCCAGTAGCACAGATAAGAGTCCTCCAGGCTTCTGGTAGTGGAATTTCAGTCCAGAGAGTTACAGAAATGGCTGCTGAGCCCATTAGGGATCCTGTATAGGTTACAGGAATTAAATGGCCTTGGTGTGTCATCCCTGGTTTTACTCCTTCTACTTCTCAGTGATGTCTCCAGGAGAGATTGTTCCTAGCTGTCTTCAGCATGAAACTGTAGGGTTTGGAGTGGGTTTTTACTTTTCCATCCAACTCGGAGGTTAAACTTCTTTGTTCCCCAAGAAGGATGTGTGGTTTTGCTCGCTACAAGCTGGACACAAAGAAGAGTTATCAAAATCAGACTTGTGCTAAGATGTTGGAGCTTCTGGTTACAGATGTCATGGTAGTCCGAGATGGCAAGAAATATTCACTGGTCAGTGGGGAAAACTCCCACATAAATATGTGAGACCTGGCAGGTTAATTTAAATGGAATAAGTGGATCCAGAGAAAAAGGGCCACGTCTCAGATTGTTCATTGTACAATGTTATAGCAGAGAAATAAAGTTTGGATTTTTGAGATCAGACCCTTTAGCCTGCAATATCCTGCAGCAAATATTCAACCTTTTCCTTAGTTTTTTTCCCCTCCTGTATCTCTAATAAAAGGATAAAGAGGTTTTTTTTGTGGTTGTCATTGCTGTGGCACAGACATAGCTATAGCATTCCCATCTGAACTGACAGTTATCTGCACTTAATAGAAAAAGCAGAGGGAGAGGGGGTAAAAAAAAATATCAATCCTTTGAAATAAAAAGTATTAGGTAAGAGTTTTATTTTGACAAATTTCCTTCTTGCTTGCTCGAGCTGTCGAAGGTCTCACGCTTCTCTGGTTTACCAGACATGATCTCAGCACAGGCCTTGAATGGGTTCAGCACAGCTCATCCAGACAAAACCAGTTTCTCTCTAACTGCTTCTGAGTGTTACAACCACGTTTTATGTAACAGGACTGAGCTGGACTTCTGTAATTTGGACAGCTTGGAGCAGGACTCTGTTTCTCTTGGGGTTTTGCCTAGACTTTGGTAGCAGTATTTTTCTGCAGGCTGAAGGAGTGATTTAGGTGCATGCCTGCTGCTCCCCCTCTGCTATTAGAGAACTTGCAATGCTTCCTGACCTTGCAGAGGTTCTCACATGTCTGATCCCAGAGCCACCTTTGCTTGTGCTTGAACCCTATTCATTTTAACCTGCACAGGGGGGAAAAAGCCTCAGTTCTACTACTAATTAATTGCAATCACGTCTTACATTTTTATTATCTTTTTAATGTGAAACTTCTATTAGTACAAAATGTAGTAATTATTTTTAAATTATTTCCCTATCTATTTTGAAGCCTTATCCATTACAGCCACCCAATTAGGGTTAGACAGGAGTTAGATGAGAGTGGTGGGAAAGGGAAAGTGATGTAAGTCAGAAAATAATCAGTCAAATAGGTGATACAAGATGCCAAACTAGTTCTCTAGGTCAACTTGCCAGCCCCAGGCTGTCTTTATGGGACAGTTCTGAGGGCTGAGCCTGTTCAGCTAGGGATCCAGATAATTTTTAGGCATTGTAAGACACATAAAAGCACACTGTGAGTACTTTCCATTACAGTGTACTTTCTCCAGGGCAAGTCAGTACCCAAACACCTGAAGGACTGATAAAATTTATCTGATCCTCTTGCATTTTTTCTTATCAGTAAAAATGAACATTGGACAATTTAATTCTGATCTATTTCTTCGCATTTACTCTTCAAAACATATAATATTTTGAAGACTTTGGTCACTTTGCAGCAATGTTTACCTTTGCTTTGTTCCATTAATACTGTGTTCAGGAGCCCCAAGAGGTGGTGTATGCAACAACTGACATTGCCAAACCCTCTGAAATAACCTGTAGAGAAACCTGTATGGGACAGTTTACCTTTGTAGGTTAAGTCTGAAAGCAGAAGGATAAAACTTTCTAATGTCTGAAGGGACAGAGGAAAATATTGGGGTGTCATTTTTGGTAAGTAGTTGGAAAGTAAGACTTTACTCCTGTATTAGCACTGAGAGAGTCAAGAAGCCTCAACATGAGCCTGGAAGAGCAACCTGCATTTCTGACTAACTACATTTATTCTTGGTCTTTTATGTGAAAGAGTTTCTGGTGGTTTACTGTATCTCAATTTCTTGCCAGGGATCCGAGGGAAAACAGGGTCCTCCAGGCATTAAAGGCTACGTAGGTGCACCGGTAAGTCATGGTTTGTGTTCAATTTCTAATGCTCTAGAAACTTTCCATACTTTTTCAGTGTGTTCTGCCCATATGTATTTTTTTATTACTAAGCAGTCTATAGTCTGTCTGACTACTTACCTGCACTATGTCCAAATGGTGAAATTTTCTTGACTTCACTGAGTTTCTTCAGTCTTCTTTAAATGAGAACAGACCTGTAGCCAGTACAGAGATGTCAGCAGAAATTACTTGATTACTGAGTAACAGCTGGCGATTTTGTGATGCTCCCATTGTAATGCAATTGCTTTGGTCTGTGATGATGCACCATTTATATGGCGCTCAAAAACTCCATCAGAACACCAAGAAAAAGCATCACCTCTCAAAAAATTTCCAGTCATGTTTTCAAAGCTCTCAGGGGATAGCCTTTGGGGGATAAATCTGCACTGAATAAACAGACAGCAAGACCAGAATAAATTAGATTCTGTCCAGTTAGCACCTCTGACTTGCGGTTCCAGCTTGGTAAGCAGCCTTTGAGCTGGTATTGGAAAGGCTGACTGGATTTTCTGAGATTTGATGATCCAGATGGGGGTCACCTCCCGTAGCCTGGGAATGACAGGATTGTCAGCTGCCCTGACAGGAAGTGCTTGGGGTGCTGGTGGCTGAGAAGTTGGACATGAGCTGACAGTGTGCACTCACAGCCCAAAAGCACCATGGGCAGCAGGTGAGGGAAATGATTCTGCTCCTTTGTTCTGCTCTGGTGAGACTCCACCTGCAGTGCTGCATCCATCACTGGGGCCCCAGCACAGGGAAGACTTATGGACCTCTGAGAGCAGGTCCAGAACAGGGTCATGGAGGTGGTGGGAAGGCTGTAGCACCTCCTGTGAGATAAGGCTGAGAGCTGAGGTTGTTCTGTCTGGAGAAGGCTCTGTGGAGACCTTAATGTGGCCTTTCAATATTTAAAAGATGCCAAACTTTTTAATAAGTCCTGTTGTGATAGGACAAGGGATATGGTTTTAAGGTAAAAAGAGTTAGATTTAGATTGGATATAATGCAGCAGGTTTTTACTACGAGGATGTTGAGACTCTGGAACAGGCTGTCTGGTGAGATGGTGATGCCCCATTCCTGAAAGCATTCAAGGCCAGCTTGCACTGGGCTCTAAGCAACCTGCTCTAGTATAAAACAGCCCTGCCCATTTAGATGATTATGTAAATCATCCTGAGGGCCAAATATACCCAGCCATGGAGCTCTGATTAGCCCGGAGGTAAGACTCCACTATAGTGTAAAGTAAACTGAAGTTTAAATCATTACAGCAAGAAGCACTATAAACTTCGGAAGTTTTAGGGTGGTCACTACTGTCTGAGCATATTTGTCTCTCTATAGCTATAAGTTGATTGCTCAGTGTCTACAATACAGGTAAAATACAAGATGTTTGCTGAGCCAGGGGAAGGTGAAATCCCTTTACAGCCATGGAGTCAATTTTGCTAATGCCACATTAAACCAAGCTCCAGCAATGTTTCTGGTGTAGGAGATGAATTATGCAGTCCTGAGGAACACTGGCATTGCATTCACAGCACAAAAATGTGCTGGGCCCCCAGGACAGAGTGCATCTAACCTTTGCCAGTTCTCAAAGCTACCTGCTGTCTGTCTGGCTACCACAGCCAAACCCACCAAGAACAGGAATTCTGGCTTGTTTATGCAATAGGTTTTCTCATCAGTATTGTCCTTTACCAAAATTCTCATTGTTTACAAGAAACTTGAAAAATGCAGAGCATTGGTTGTTTTCCAGACCATCTGCAGCTGTGATGTGTTCCCTGTCCCTCCACTCTGCTGTTGGCAGGAGAGTCGTGTGTCTGCAGACAATATAGTATTACAGATGTTCTTGGGTCCCTGCTCTGTGAGTCTGCTTAGATCATGCCTGCGGCCAACTTCGAGGACTGGCAACACAGGAAATGTCCTTGAGGTTCACTTGAATAGATTGTGCAGATGTGAGCATTGATTTGGTGACAATTAGAGGATGTAACTATGTTTGTACTTGGATTTATCTTTATAATCTTTGCTTATTTTTATTTTTAGGGTCTACAAGGAGAAAGAGGAGAAAAGGGAACACGTGGAGACAAGGTATTCCTACTGCATGCTAGGAAAAGCCAAGCTTTTCCTTTGTCCATTAGGTGAGATGGACTACCAAGCCAGCAGCTCTGGAGAGGGATGGAGTTTCCTCACTGTGCTATATTTCCAAGTACTCTCCACCTCCCATGGGTGTGCAGGAGGGCTTTAGGGACCTAAGAGGATCTAGTAAGCACATATTTAGGGGTTTCTTGCCAGTGTGGAGATCTGAAGGGGAGTCCACATTGTGTGTAAAAACTGAGAGTTGGGAATGGTCATTGACTGCTACTGACTATGTCCACATCCAGCATTTCCCCATCTCATTCCAGTTTTTCGTATCATCCAACTTATGTTTTTTTCTTCTCCCATCCCCATAAACTCACTAGTAGTAAATACCAGATAATTTGTACTATGTCGGAAACTTCAACCAAATTGAGTTGCTTCCCAGTTCCACGTTTTCTCCTGACTGTGAAGATCTGTTTCACAGAGTGCAGGTCACTCTGGGATTTGAATCATGTTTGTGGCTCAAGGAAAAGACCAAATGCCTAATATACCTGAAATGGGCATTTAAAAGCAGAGCTGGGCAGGCACAAAGCCTTAGGAATTTCAGTTTGCTCACTGTGTTCAGAGCAACTTCAGATGTGCACCCACTTCTGCTGTAGACCTGGCAGTGCTCAGGAACTCCCAGAAATATTCTGTCTTGCTAGTTACTCAAGCCAGCCCTGACACAGGTTTATCTCAGCAAGGATCTGGCAGCTTTATCTGTGTTTGTGTAAAGGAGGGAGTCATCATCTTTCTTGCATAGTTCTGTTCCTATTTCGCAGTCTCCATCTTCCAGAGAGGAAACCCAGTGGGGTTTTGCCTCCTGGGGAAAATTATCATAGACCCCTTAGTGTGAGATATTGTGTTTCTCTTTACCAACATCCTTTCTGCTGTTTATGATAAAGTGACCGCGATCATATTTTGTATTACCTATCCTTGTTATTGCAGCTAGAGCAAATGGCTGGATTGTACTTTATCTTTGGCCCTTTGCAGAACTGGGTAGGTGTCCTGTGTCTAGCCAGTGCTTCTGCTGCTTTTCCAGAGGCAACATTGTCTATTGTGCTGGAATATTTGGCTCCTGGAAGAAAATCCATCTTTCTGACATCACTGTGATGGGAGAGGAAGCTGGAGCTGTGTGTGGGCAGGCAACTGTCTAAGTAGAGGAAGATAAAAGTGGGGAAGAAATGAATTAGGTTTTGTTTCATTAGAAGGATCTGCACAGAGGTGCCCCCCCATCTTTTTTTTTTTTTTTTTTCCTAAAGCAGCCAAATCTCTGCTACAATAATTGTGCTTTGATTTTTCCCAGGTTTTAATGATAGTCTCAATGCACCCACTGCCAGTGCTTTAACTTTTACCAGTCATTACTACTGTGAAAACAGTGGGCGTAAATTCAGTGGGCCAAATATTTTCTTGTCTGCTCTTCAGTCTGTAACCTGAATACTGACACCTACGCAACCTGTGCTTCTTTGTGCCTGAAAAGGGAGCACTAGTTCATGCACTAAGTATTATCTTCCCCCTTGCTACCAAAAATACCCTAAGTATCCTGTCCATTGCTGCATTATTCCCATATCCTGGGATCTTGGATGCAAATGTTGAGGTTTTATAGTGAGGTTCCCAAATCCAGCAGTACGGGTTACACCTGCACTTTGGGAAAAACACAGCACCATATGAGGGATGGGATATCCCCTTTTGCATCCAATGAGCTCATTGCAGACCCCAGGACAGACTCTAGCGAAAATTATGATGCACTGCCTTGCTAACAGGAGCCAGATCTCTATGTGATACTTGCCATTCTAATTTAGGCATGTGCAGCAGTTCAGTGTGGCAAAGGGCATTGCTTTTGCTCATAATCCTGTGTCCATCCTATAAACCTTGTCTGTTTTATTGAGAAGGGATTGTGTAAGAAGGCAGCAGGACTGGTGTGCTGCTGCCAGATCCCTCTGCAGTAGGTTTTTTTCTCCTCCAGCCTTTCCAGGGCCCTACAGACTCCTGGGTAATAATTTTTCCAACAAATCATTAAATTTTCTAAAGGGTAGAGGCCAGAGAGCAGCACTGAAGTTTTGGCAGAATTGTCATTTCCCCTAGTTGCTTTTGAATCTTCACCATTTTGTTCTACTGGTTAAAAGAAGAAATAACAGTAAAACACAGGAGGAAGAAATGGAATCTTAAAGTGAAAACTTGAGAATGAAACTTTAATGTGTCTGTTCTCTCTGTTGGAAGAAAAGTACCTTTCACTGAGTAGCCTTATTTTAAGAATGGAAAAATAATAAAAACTGTTTATAATGACAGATTTTTCTGAAGGAACAGCAGAAAACACAATCATTTGGAGTATTTTCAAACAGGGTTTTTTTTGTATTTGCTTGTGTAAATAATACATTTGCTTTTCCCAGCCCCCACTGGTAGCAGTAAGAACATTGACACTTTTCTGTTTTGGCAGCTAAAGCAGCATGTGTGAAGTACTTATTGCTGCAGTGTATTGATGTTAAAAATTCTCCTGGGAATGTGCTGCACATTTTGTCAGCAATATACCAGGTTGTTGTTTGCTGAAAGGCTTAAATTCAGGGTATTTGTAGTTCAGGCAGTGCAAGGAAAGCATTAATGTGAAAACTATCACCTCCAAAGCACGTGGATCTGGTTGTCTGACACTGGTTTTCAGATGCTTTCTGGAGGATATGGGTCTCTCTAATTTCATTCCTTAAATACGTAATTTGAAAAAACATTTATGTTAGAAGATGGATTGACTTTCTAAGAAGGGAAAGTAAATAGTGATTAGCAAATCCATTTCTGACTTGTCAAATCAATGTGGTTTACAAAAGAAGCTAATTAAATTCAATGCCATAAGTGTGGGTTTGCAGATTATAACAATGGCCTAACAGAGTTTAAGATAAATAAAAACACTAAAATAATAGCATAAAACTAACTATTAGTTTTCTGTCACTCCTTGTACTTGTAGAATTTGTTTTTACATGCACATTCATGTTAACGTTGGCACTGTGTGTGTGTTTGATAGTTTATATTCAGCTGTGTGCAAAGGATCCAAACAAAATCTGTGTTTCATTTTTCAGAGCTTTAAGGACTTTAGATAGTACAAGAAAGTCTGTTTCTAGGAGTTTTTAAACTAAAGAGATTGAATGACCACCATTAGTAGGAGAAAAGTGAAGTTCAGCAGAGGTATGTAATTAATCCAGTTATCTCTATCAAGAACCTCGATTATAAAATATGAAATATGGAAGTACAGTAGAGATCAGGGTCAGAATTCAAAATTATCCTATAAACACGATCCCCAAGCAGAAAGTGACACTGAGAAGGGGCAGCTGCAGGATGTTTCATACACATATGACAACAAATTGCAGTTATGGATTGGGAGCAACTGATCAAGGAGCTGTCTTGTCGAAGGGGGGTTGGTGCAAAGTAAACATTATCCCGGGATTTAAACAGAAGAATAGTCTATAAAACATGAAAACATATTCCTGCTCAAAGTTAGTCTCAAGTGTATTGAGTGTCAAGCACCTAGCTACTATGAAGATGTGGAAAAATTGGACACTGCACAAAGGGGAGCAGCAAAAATGATCAGAGGACTGACAAACATGCCCATGAAGAAAAGTTGAAAGTATTATGGTTGTTTAGTCTAGAGATGTTTGAAAGGGGAGTTTTGTAAATCTTCAAATACATAACAGGTCATTGTAAAGATGAAGGATACACTTCCCTCTCTGTGGGCGTTTGAGAAAGATTCACCAGTCTGGAACTGTGGTGGGGGGGGAAAATCAAGTTTAGGTACATGGGGAAAACTCCGTATCTTCAAGTAATAAAAATAAAGTAGTGAAATCCACTGCATATGGGCTTTGTGTACTGTCCACCTCTGGAGACATATAGAAGCAAACTAATTGTTCCCACAGGTTACAGAAAGAAAAGGTAAAAAATGAAAGATTTTTTGGTAAAACCGACCTATTGCTGGATTGCTTTATTATTTCTGTAAGAGCTGTTCTGGGCTGATGTTCTCCTGGAGCACACTGTCCAGTTTACATGAACCCACATCAGCAGGCAGAAGAAGGATGCCAGCATGGAAAGCTAGCACACACGTGGTTCTGGTTGCAGCAACTTTTCATGGTACAGATGCAGGAACTTCAGCTATTTTCTCTATGGTAGACTGACTGGAATTTCTCTCCTTATTCGTTACTCTTGGAGCAGATAATATGGACATCACCTTCAGGGCAGTGACCTAAACAGCATAGATTTAAATTATAGTGGTTCTTTCTCTTCTTTTTCCAGGGAGACAGAGGTCTGGATGGATTCCCTGGAAAGCCAGGAGTGGAGGGGAAACAGGTATGTGGCAAATACTCTGTAATTGGAAATGTTTCCTTGGAAAGAGTGGATGTTGACTCTGAAACTGGGATTTACTCTGGGTGGCTGCTGAATCATGACAGTACTCAATGATGTCCCTATTCTGAGAATCTTTGTTGTTGGCACAGTTCTTTTTTTGTTCGTTTGTTTTTAGAATTAAACTAGAATGCAACTTTCACTCACAGGAAATGTCAGTCCTTTAAATGTGATAGCTCAAATGTTTGTCTTAATTTTCATTAAATGCGTAAGAAAGTACTCAGAAAAATTCAGTTATTTAAGTCCACAACAGGAAAGGAAGAGAACTGGATTTAATATATTGGGTTTGTTTTCAATAAAAAAGGCTTGGAACTATTTACATTTTTAAAACAAAAGGAAAACAGAAAATGGCCTAGAAGGTCAGTACATTTTTGCTGATCAGACACACACTGCTTTGTCTAAAACCACTATCTGCAGATTCCACAAGACTGTTTTCATTACCCAGAGAATGATACCTAATGAGAAGCATCCTTTTCTTCCATGGACCTTCTGGTCTAAATATCATAGAACAGAGAAAGAAGCAGAGGCCACAGGGGATTCGCCAAAAGCCATGCAGCTAATCACTGCCACCCTTAAGCCTGATACCTCCAGGGTGCAGCATCTGCATCCTGCTCTGTTCTTCAGCCACAGTTTACCTTGTATCAAGAAGTGTGTGTCTAGTTAGTGTTTATCACTATCCTTGCAAGATGGAAACGTTTTCCAGTGTTAAAGATGGATAAAGAACTGGTTTATACTTGCACCAAGTGTAGATGAAGTAGGAAATTGCAGAGGGATGTGAAGATGGACCCTGTTTGTTTACTACTTCAAAGGAACAATTTCTCCAAGTGAAACCCTTTTACAGAAGTTGGGTTTTCAGAAGCATTTCTTCCTTTTTCATGTTTAGAAACTCAGAAGTGGGTAAATCTTCATGCTTGAATTTTAAATTAAATTTTGTGTTTGACTCTGATACACACACTGAACTGCAATTCTTCTGAATCAGCTGAAATTAGATTGGTGTTACTATGATTACTGTGGCATCTCCATTTCCTCTCTGTGCAGCACAGTCAAAACAGCCTCACTGTGTTCTATTAGTTCCTCCCCAGTGCAATAGGATATCACTGTTTGTGCTGCCATACATGCAGCCTTATGTTTCTCTTGCACTTAAGAAATAAAAAAAATTCTCTCAATTTTACCTCTTTATAGGGCCCTCCTGGCAGCCCCGGCCCTCCTGGTGTTAGTGGGACCAAAGGAGACAAAGTAAGTTGGAATGGGATGCACAGAGTGGATTTTAAAACACATTTGTTAATTCTTCGTTGGGCCCTCAGTGCTGGAAATATTAAGGCTGTTGGCCCAATATTTATCTCATTTGTATATAACAAAAGTTTATATATATTTAAATCTGTCACTTATCTGAGATGGCTTGAATCTGAAATCGGTGTGATTGAATGTTAAAATGTGTCTGGTTATGACTTCTCTGCTCTTAGTTTAATGCTCATAGTGAGAGTAGAAGGAAATAGAGCGCAGTTTGGGTCAGGAAATCTTCCTCATCTAAGAAATGTTGGTAGAAATGTCTATATGTTTGTGTAGAAGCAGTTTTTTTGACCCAGGAGATGTCGAATTGCCTAAAAAGGTGACAACAAAATGCCTCTGAGCCTCCTACCTGCAAAATAATTACTGCTCTCAGCAGCAATTTTGACCTTGTTATTTTCCAGAGTTGCTAGAGTATTCAGCCTTATCTTTCCCTCTGTGTTAGAGATGACGCTCTGGTTTTGGTATTTCCGATCCAGCTTTAGGCAGGAGTGAAAAGGCATGGCCAACTCTGGATTTCTTTCTCTTCTTCTCCAGATTACGTCAGTGACTCTTATTCAAGAATGCAAGGATTGGAAGTAATTCCTATTATTCTCTTCCTGTAGTACTGATCAGTCTTGAGTTCATAACACTTCATCCTCATTTCTGAACCAGCTGCAACAAGTGCTTCCAAAAGATGTCTGTCTTCTTGTCTAATACTTTCAGAGTGGCTGGTGTACCCCTCTTCACTACATCTCGCATAATGTGGGCTCTTTTTAAAATAGGCCTGTTTGGATTGGGCCTTGGGCAACCTGATGTAGCAAGAGGCATATCAGCTCAAAGCACAGGGTTGGAACCAGACATTTTGGATGGATGGGTGAAGTCCAATAGTATCAGGTTCAACAAGGTGAAGATCCTGGTTGTAAACTTTGGCCAAAAAAATCCCATGCAGTGCTCCAGGCTGGGGGCAGAGTGGCTGTAAAGTTTCCTGGGATGAAAGGCCCTGGGGGTGCTGGCTGACAGCAGCAGAAGGTGAGCTGGCATGTATCCAGGTGGGCAAGGAGGCCAGTGGCCTTCTGGCCTTGTGTCAGGACCAGTGTGGCCAGCAGGACCAGGGTAATGATTGTCCCTCTGTGATGGACAATGGAGAGGGCAGACCCCGAGTGCTGTGTGCAGATGTGTGGCCCTGTGGAGATGTGAATAAGGAAAAACACCTCTGCCCCAATTAGGATGCCAATGAGACAATCTAACAACATCAAAAACAGGGCATTTAATTATTAATAAATGAAATGGAGAGAAATACAAACGAATAGAGAAGAGGAATGTGAGAAAGGAAGTGGGGGAAGAGGTGGTGGGAGGGAAATGAAGCAGAACACAGTCCAAGATGCTTGGTTGCAGTGGCATTCATGTAGGTCCTTCTGCATGATGCGCTTCACTGTGCTGAGGGTCTCTGTGGTCCTTGTGGAGATAAGGACCCCAGGACATTCTTGTGGGACTAACATCTTCCTCCAGACAATACTGCAGGGATCCAGAGAGGCATTTTCTTTTTTTCCATGTGAAAGGAGGATGGACATGCCTTCCTTTGCCTGCAATGCTGAGGTCCCAAGGAGCATTTCCCAGCTCCTAATGCAGCCTTGGGGGCAGGGCAGGGATGCACCCCAATGCACCTCAGGCCTAAAGTCAGCTTCTGTGGGATTCTCCAGAGCTGTCACCCTTCCTCAGCCAGCTTTCCCTGACCTGGATGCCATGCTGTTGGCTCTGGGCTGATGGACTGGGGCAGGCAGCCAGCTCTACCTTTGCCAAGAGGTTGCCTCAGGGTGAGCAGTCACATTAGGGGATGTGCCTGGTTCTGGTCCTGGGCTCACTCCTCTGGCTGCC
>VRYO01001463.1:4215918-4325747 GCA_009812075.1 Sialia sialis
TGTCAGGATTTCTGGGCCCAGAGAGTGGCTGTGAATGGTGCTGAATCCAGTTGGAATTCGATCACCTGCGGTGTCTTCTGGACCCAGTTATGTTCAGCATCTTTCCTGCTGATGTGGTCATGGGAATTGAGGGTACCTTCAGTAGTAAATTTGTGACTACACCAAATTACTGGAATTGTCTACGTGGTGGAGTGTAGGCTGGCTCAGTTGGGGATTGTAGATGTCTGGATGGATAGTGCAATGCTGAATTTACTGAAGAGCCAGGCCTGGGTCCTTCTCTCACGTCCTAAGAAGCCTTTATATTGTCCCAGGCTACGTCTACAGTGGCTTTGGCCAACAGTGGAAAAATGTGGCCTGGCATGTTCCCAGGTGGGCAAGGAGACTGGTGGCCTCCTGGCCTTCTGTGTCAGCACTAGTATCACGCCCAGGACCAGGGTAGTGATTGTACTTCTGTGCCGGGCACAGTTTTGGGCTCCTGATGAAAGGAAAAAGATTGAGGTGCTAGAGGGCTTTTCTAGAAAGGCAGTTATGTTGATGAGGGATCTAAAGAGTAAGTCTTAAAAAGTGTTGCTGCGGGAGTTGGGCATTTTCTGGGGCAATGGAGCCTTGGGGCATTGGGGGCGCTTCTTGCTCTTTCCGTCTCCCTGTAGGAGGCTGTACCCTGTTGGGATTGGTCTCTATTCTCTGGAGATCAGCAACCGGACAAGTGAAAATAGCCTCAAGCTTTGCTAGGGAGTATTCATGTTGGACTGCAGGAAGAATTCATTAACTGCAAGGTTTATCAGGCATTGGAAGGTTCTGTCCACGGAGGTGGTGGAGTAATCATCTCTGGAAGTGTTCAGTGAACAACTGAATGTGGCAGTGCTCTGGTCTTTTTGCCATGGTAGTGTTCAGTCAAATGTTCAACTCAGTGGCCTTTGAAGTCTTTTCAACCTTAATGCTTCAGTGATTCTATATTTAAGATGCCTTCTGACCCAAACCATTCTATGATGCTCTGAATAAATAATGAAGAATTGAACTTAAGAGAAAAAGTATGAAAGATGCTGGGTCATTCAGAGATTTAAATGAGTAATGAATAAATAGAGTGTGGAAGGAAGCTATGTGATAAATTAAACATCAGTCTGTACCCAAAGTAAAGCATAATAAATGGTGGACAATGCTGGAGAAAAATGGACTGCAACAAATTGACAACGTAGATGGCAATAAATCATGGAAGAGGGAGTAGCATTCCAGTGTCCTGCAACCACTACAGCATGATTTACTCTGCAAAATTACTTGGGGGAAATGGTACCAGTTCTCACTTTTTTACAGTTATTTTGGTTACTAACAAAGAAAAGCATTTTGACCTGCTAAAGATCCATCCTGTTGGAGGTCTGTTAGGGATATAAGCTTCAGTTTCTTTGTGTGGTAAGTGTACAGAGGAAATAAAAGATTTTTTGAAGCACAAATCCAATGTTATTGCACTTCCAATGGATCATTCATTTTAAGTCATTGAAGATCATTAAAATGCATGTAAAACATCACAGTAACACAAAATCTGTTTCTGCATGTACTCAAGCAAGGAAAACAATTGAGATTGTGTGTCCAGATCTATTAATTATGAGATGGTGTTGAAACTAAGAATGTACAACAATATTTGGAAAACACATTCAGGATGTTGCTTTTATTTTGCACTGTTGTGTATTGTGCCATGTTGTGTTCTATGGATGTTTCTTCATTTCTTTTGTGTTTCCCTGCAGGGTGAACCAGGACTTCCAGGGTTGCCTGGCACTCCAGTAAGAATATTTTTTAGTTTTCCCAAACTTTTATCATTATTGCACCAGAAGAGAAAGTGGACATGCAGGGTGGGAGGATCTCACTGAGAGATATTCTTCAATACTTTTGGTTTTGAGGGTTTTTTTTAAAGAAGTTTCAAAAAGTGAAGACTTTTGAAGAAGGAAAGTGACAGGTTCCTAGGTAGAGATGCTCTGCCACAATTTTGGGAGATAGTGAGGTGTGAAGACCAGTACTTGAGGCAATGAAAGCATTGCCTCAAGTGCATGAGACAGAGCAAGACTGTGACAGGACTGTGTGGTTTCTGAGTTGTTGAGCTGATTCCAAGTGGCCTTTGTTATACAGAGCCTGTGAAAGTTACAAAAGCAAATGAAATTTCAGTATTGAGTGTCTTTGACATGGACTGAGCGGAAGAGTTGGGGCAGGAGAAGGAAAAGGGCAGTTTCTAATGAGAGGGAATGATCTTTCCTTGGCTTATATCTGGAAAATAAGGAATGTAAGACAACTATGACTTGATGTGCTGAAATCTGGAAAGCACTCTTGAAAAAATTAAACAGAAAGTAAAAGAGTGGGGTTTATCTTTCCTGTGGCACTAGTTTGACATCCTTTATGCATCTCTGTGCCTTCTGCAGTGCCTTCACTGATGCCAGGGACATCTCCAGCAGGGATGTCAGGATGTCCAGAGACTAGTATTGTCAGTATGAAGAGGTCATCTGAGTGAATGGAGGAAGATTTACCACTAAGTATGCAAAGGATAGTTCTAGAACTGAGTTCAGTATGGGCTGGTAACAAAGCAGTTAAGAAGTATCCCTTTAACCTAAAAAAAAAAAGAAATTAGGAAATAGCACTCTTCAACTGAAGACAAGAATGAGAGGCTCCCTGGTGATCACGGGAAAGTCAGCAGGCAATTCCCTTACTCAGAATGTGGTAGAAAGTAAAGGAATGAGAAAAAGAAAATATGATAAAACCAGCCTATTTGGGTAAGAACATTTTGTTGTTCTGCTCAAGTGTGGTATGAATGATGGGACAGCAATTACCAAGACATTTTGAAGGATGTGTGTAACACCTGAAAATGAGTTTAACTGATGGCGCATATCCCAAGCCAGTCTGCTTGTTATGTGATTCCTTATGCATTCAATAGAACTTTGTGATTTAGAATAAAACAAGATATGGGGAATTTACTAACTTGTTTATGTAATGAGATAATTAATTAAGTTCTTACTGTTTATACAGCCACCCAAATCACTTCACAGGTGAGAGAAAATCTTGTGTCAGTCTGACCTCTTTAAAGATAAGGCATCTCCCAGTCTGCAACAGGATTTGAGGAGCCATAGGAGTTATCACACAACTTGAAGGAACAACAAGAGGAGAAAAATACCCTCTGGGAGCCCATCGTAGCTCTAGCACCTTCTGCCTTGTATTTATTCTTTCTACCCTTTATAACTCTGCATTTCTATTGCAGGTGCATATTGAAGGTCTAAAAGGAGAGGAAGTAAGAGAGACTCAATATCTCTTCTTTCATTGCAAGGATATTTTAATGTAATTCTGTTGCCTGTTAGGTTAGATTTTGCTTTAAAATAGTACATTAAAGGGAAGCATTATCAGGATGCTGAGAAATACATTTTCCTATTTACAGTGGAGAAAATAACCAAGAAAGGAAAAAAGGGCAATGTCATTTTCAGGTGTAAAGAAACTTACATCAATGAGAAGTATGAATTGTAGAGGCAGCTATGCAATTATTTAAGGACAGGGATGTGTTAACATTAATGTTACTGTATTTGAGTTTTTTGCCTAGTTTGTCTCTGAACCTGGGCACTCAAATGAGGGGACACATATCTGTTGTGTCAGTCTATTAGTCTTATGTATAATATATATTTCAATTTAGATTTTTTTTTTTGGTTGGTAAATCCATAATTTGCATTTACTTTCTACTTAATACAATTGTATGCATCATGTAAATGATACTTTAAAGCCTTTCAGAGCTCTTTAGGATGTTTTAGTAGAATATCCCAGTCTACAGGAGAGTTACTGCCTTTGAAAAATTGAGAACCAGATAAGCCTAAGTGCCTGTCGGTGTGGGTGGATCAGTCTGTCTGCAGTCTAGTGAGTGCTGATAATTTGAGTAGCCACAGATTAAGGAGAAAACCAGCTGGTCTCTGCACTGGTTCTTCAGGACTTGTGGGGAAAGTGGAGGGATAGGTCCTGTGAAGACAGAAAACATATCTAATGTGCCATTGCACATTTTTATCAAGATATTGTAACACTTTTTTTAAAAAAAAAACCTCAAACATTCCTGTAGGGAAAGCCTGGGCCACGAGGACCACAAGGCCAACCTGGACTTCCTGGACCTCCAGTAAGTTGTTTCTCTCACTACTTGTAACTTCAAAATCTGAACTCAGGTTGGAGTGAAACGTCTCTAAATCTTCTACATTATTCAGGCTCTAAAATATTTAAATAGTGCCCACATCCTCCAGTTTTCTTCATTGCTGAGAGGTGTGCTGTGGATGGCCTGTCTGAACTGTACAATTGCAACAACCAGGACATGGGCAGACTTTGCCTTAAGGCTGTTTTTCTGTTTCTAATGTCCTGAAGAGTTGTGCGGGCATTCAGCACATCTCAGAGAGGCACTGACTGAAAGGTCAGAGAATAGTTGCTGTCAAAGGGCTTGGCATTATGCCACAAGGTCATAGCTGAAATATTTTCTACATGAAAATTAAAATGTTTGGGTTAGCACCAATAAAAGAGCCGAAGGCCATGGCTTAAGGCCTTGGGAAAACCCTGCGGTAGTGGTGAGTAAAAAATCACCCCCAGAATCCTCCAGTTCCAGTATGTTGAAAAATTGCCAGAAAGTTCCCTGCTTCCCTTGTTATCATTGGTTCCTTTTTGCTGCAAAAGGTCAATATTCCTATTTGCCCTTCCCTATTGGACCTCCTCCCTAAACTCCACCCTAATTCTGCCCCTCCTCCAAGTTTATAAATACCCCTGACATGTCCTAACACTTGCTTTTTACCATTTTTCTCTTGTGCATGGATCAAGGCTCTCTCTACCATCTTTCCCAATTTGTTCAATACAAACTGTTTGGCTTACTGTTTATTTTCTAATATTAAAGTTTTTTACTTCCCAAACAATGAGGTCAGATTTTCGTTCTGTGTAGAATCACAGAGTTAAGTGAAGCCTCCAGCCCTAATAGCCACACTAGGAAGGATTGGAGGCTATACTAAGAATTGATTTTGTGTTTATATTTCAAATCAATTTTTACAACAGTTTGTACATGCCAACATTCTTAGTTCTGACTTAAATTGTAGCTTATTCTAGTTATATTTTATGACCCAGCTCTGCAGGAGGTCTCAGTTCAGACTGTCACTGCTGCCTCAGTTGCAAACACTCTGTATTGCCTCTCTTCTGAATTGTTTGTTGTATTTCACTGTTGATTGGCTTTTGTAGAATTGATGGCATTGTGAAGATGAGTTACTTAGGAAAACCTGGTTTGTATTATGTAATTTAAATATAGTTGTGTGCTCTGTATTTAATCAGGGCATTGTCACTTTATCTTGTTTACCCATTCTCTTCTGCTCACAGGACAACATAATTATAAGGTAAGAGTTGTCTAGGTAGCCATGCAGTAATGGTAGCACAAAACAGCTAGGAAATCATATATAGTTCACTAGTTTTTCTTATTCTGTTAACTTTCTAAATATTTTCACTTTTAAAGGGAGAGCCTGGTCTGGAAGGCAAGCCTGGAGTCCCTGGTTTGCCAGGTCAAAGGGTGAGTTGCTTTTTTTTTTTTATTTAATCTGAGTCTCAGGAGGCTCAGGACTGCTTTGTTCAGTAAGGTTTGCTACCTTCACCCACCTTAAATATACTTAAATATACTTTATATATATACTTAAATATACTTGTCTACTTATATAAGAACCCTGAGGCCCAGTATATTCCTTATTTACACTCCAGGAACTTTCAGTATCTCTTGGAGTCAACACGTTGAATTCAGTGCAGGTTCTTTCTTTCCATGGGCTCTCCTGTATTTATATCTGCTCCTTACTGCTAAGGGGCTGCTTGATATGACTCTGAGTGTGCAGAATCACTACTGATGTGGTCAGTTTGAAATTTCAGAGAAATTTTGTTGTCCTGGAAGTCAAATGAGTGTAAAGGTTCTTGAAACACTTACTATTTTCTGTTCTGTTTGGTCTGTACTGAAAAAGAGAGTCCCCAAAAATGGTAGCTGGATTACCATTCTCTGCCAGGAGCTTAGTTTTCATATGTATGAAAAAATACTGGATTTTTTCTGACATGGAATTACATCTTCACATATTTAAGTACTGCTAAAAGGTAAATTTCATAGTGGGCCTGATATTATTACACTCACATTCTGAACCTGCTTTTCCTTGCTTAAGCCTGTTCATATGAAGAATGTTTCACCAGACAATACAGAATCAAAATATACTGAGCTGGAAGGCGCAGATCGAGATCGAGTCCTGGCCTTGCACAGAGCAGCCTCCAGAATCCCACCATGTTCCTGAGAGTATTGTTCAAATGCTTCCTGAACTCTGGCAGGCTTGGTGCTGTAATCAATGCCCTGGGGAGCCTGTTCCATTGCTCAGCCACCCTCTCTGAAAAACCTTCTGCTATCCAGCCTAAACCTCCCCCAGTTCAGCTTCATGCTGTTTCCTCAAGTCCTGTCACAGGTCACTGAGAGCAGAGATCGGTGCCTGCCCCTCTTCCCCTCCCAAGGAAGCTGTAACCACAATGAAGTCTCCTCTCAGTCTCCTCCAGGTTGAATAGACCAAGTGTCCCTCAGTTGCTCCTTGGAAGGGCAATTTTGTTTGTGGAATTTGTTGGTGGGTGGGGATAGGGGTGCAGCTGCATCTGCAGATACAAGATTTAACCTAAACCCGTGGGACATGAAGGAGCCTGTCCAGACAAGGTACTTGTTGCCCTTCTCTGGATGCTCTCTCTATACCTTTTATATGTTTCTTATATTGTGGCACCCCAAACTGCCCGGAGGACTCGAGGTGAGGCCACCCCAGTGCAGAGCGGGACAATCCCTCCCTTGCCCGGTTGCTGATGCTGTCCCTGATGCCTCCAGGACAGGGTTGTCCCTCCTGGCTGCCAGGGCACTGCTGGCTCCTGTTCAACTTTCCACTGACCAGGACCCCCAGGTGCTGTTTCACAGCTGCTTCCCAGACTGTCTGTACATGCAGGACTGCCCATGCCAGGTGCAGAATCCACCACTATGGGTTCACACCAATCACCAGTCTATTTGTCATGGTCTCTCTTCAGGGCCTCTTTGCCCTCAAGCTGTCAACAAATAAGAGTGGAACTGAGATACCTGCTTAGCGTTTTTAGAGGCAGTCACTTGGGTCTCAATACTGCTGTTTAATGGGTCACTTTTTAAAATGGCCACAGAGACTGGATGGTGGCTCTCTCCTTAAAGGAGATCATGGGGTTTGCCTGCAGTGCTTTGAGCCAGCACCAGCGCTGTTATCAGCCTGTGTGGGGACCTATGAGCATAGGAGGGTGATGAGAAAACAACAGTACAGGGAAAAAGTAAATACTCTGCTAAGAGGTTTTCTACAGAATATCCATTGGATTGCGTACTAGTAAGTGTAGCTGAAAGCATGAATTTTGGGAATCTTTTCCTTGGGGAGATAGTGCATGCAGCCTTCATTTGGTGCCTCAGTGGAAAAGGGCATTTAGTTGCTTTCTTGTAATTTCTCAGATGTTAGAAAATACCACTCTAGCAAATAGCTCTGCAGTGCTTTGCTTTTATGTTGGTTATTTAGGAATTATCCTGGTTTTAAAGCCTGGTGTGAAATGTTTCTTGAATAAGATTAATAGAGCATATTAGCTGGGTAAAGGACAGTGATCTGTCAGGATTTGCAACAGGACAGAAAATGCTCTTGTTAATGATCATTTGATTATAGATGCCATTTGATCTGTTCTGTCCTTGAATTTTTCCCTAGACTCTGTTGTGTCTAGCCAGTTAAGACTTCTCCTAAGGGTCTTTATTAATCATCAAGCATAGATTTTTTTTTTTTTTTTTAATTAAAGGCCATTATTCAATGACTGAATTCATGAGATGAATTAAAGTAATGGGCTTGGTGCATCCACACAGATACCATCTGGGGGCAGGAGGTAACAATTCCAACCTGAACCAAGCAACTGGATTGTGTTCATTTTGTTCGTCAAAAGTGCCTGGCACCTGATGTCTGCATTTTGACAATGAGACCCTCACATCAGGAGCACACTGTGTGAAGAAAAATGCTTTGCTATTCTCATGTGACCTGTAAGACCTTTGAGTGACAGACAGTACTGTCCTGATTTTATTAAAACTGCCGGGAAAGAAGAGAGAGCTCTGAGAGTCTGCTTTTACTTTTAGGGTGATTTTGTGGTTTTCTTCTCTCTTTCTGTCCTTTTTCTGGTGTGACATTGAAGAGAATTGAAGTGCTTTGGTTTTTCTGTTAAGTCTTTGATAACTGATTTATTGAAATATTTGTTGGAAATAAAACCCATCTTTTTCTTGATAGACACAAAGGTGCACAGGTGGAAAGCACACAGATCTGTAGCCAGTACAGACTAAACATGGGGTTCTTCTGAGGTGTACTCATTAATTCTGATTTTTAAGAGTTTGCTTCTTTTTTGAATGTTAAAAGTTCATTCAAGTGATCGAAATCTCAGAGTCCAAGAGAAAACATTTATTCTGCAGCAGTCATGAGGTAGGAGCTACCTAGACCATTTTGAGCTTGATGTGCTGGATTGCAGCTTAGTTATATAAAATTACACTGATAAAATCTGTCCAAGTTCAAGGTACAATCAGTGCAAATCAAAAAATAATACAGGAGTCTCATGGGGTAGTAAGAATAATCTTATGTAAAGAAAATTAATGGAAAATATGTTTATAATATAGCAGTATTTAGTGAATGTACTTCTCTATGTTCAAGACTCTGTACATAAATCAGGCAGATTAATAATAATAGTAAAAATAATAATAGTTAAAACTGGGAACTCCTGGGTTCAGGGTACACCCTCCACCCAGAGGAGCAGTGTTCAAATCACATGTCAAGTGCAGGAGAAGTTTGTCCCTTGCAGCTGTCCTGGGAGAGACTAAGTTAACAGATCTCTGGATGGCTGCTGAGCTCTTCCTGTGTTTGATGGTGGAAGAAATACAGGTATTTGACTTTCTATTCTTGACTCGTCTCTCACTTGAGTGGATTGTTGCTTATGATTTTCCTGTTCAGGCCAGTCACAACTTGAATTTGGAAGTCAACACTATTTCAACTCTTAATTCTCTGTGTATGAACTGCCCTGGATTTCAACCACCTTAGGCTCCTAAGACCCAAGGGAAGGAGAGAGCTGACTGGTAACTCCAGGGTGAAATGGGAAAATAATCCAGGAGAGAGAGGAGAATAAGTTTAATATTAAGATTAAAGCTTAATACTAAGTAGGCTTTTTGGAAGGAGCCAGTCTCAAGGTGTGGTCTCTCTCAATATCCAGAAGTTCTTGTAAACCTTTACTTTGCTACAACTTCCCCAATAATCAACCATGATCTGGCCAACCATGGTGGTATTTTCATCCTCAAGCTGTGGAGACAACTCTCACTTCAAAATTTACTGTTACCTAATGCATGTGGAGACTACAAAAGGCTGGCACCTTCAGGGAGCTCTAACATTGATTAACACTGCTGGATTTCTTCTGGTTTCTCTAGTAATGCAGAGCTAAAAAGACTGGATGAAATGGGTAATCTAGGTTACAGGAGAAACAATTGGCATTTATGCTAGCAGTCATATTAATTCACAACTAAAGTTGTTTTCTGTGCAGTTTATACCAAATCCACCTCTGTTCCCAGGCCAAACCTCAGAGAAAAACATGCTAAGAAAGTAAATAGGTATTCTGGTTATTGTACAGCAAGATAGGAAACATTCTTGGGCTATGGTACCTTCAAAATTTCTCCTCCAGCAGAGTGGAAACAACATTTTTTCCTTGGTTTCCTGTCTTCTGTATAGTAGATACCTTTCTGATGGATGGTTGTGTTCACATTTATTTGTGGGTGTTTGAAATGTTCAGATGACTTTGCCTGCCCTGGCAAAGTTCAGCCATGCAGAAATCAAACTGTAAGCAAGTTAACAAAAGAAAGGAAAAGGGATTGATGCCATAGACTAAATTCAGAGTGAAACTGTAATTGTTAGTGAGGTAAATACACAAATTTCCAATAAAACACACATTTTTAACTGTGCTTTTGTTCAAATTGCTGATAATGGTAAATAGGACATATGCCATATTGTCAAAGATACAAAATCTTACAGACTTACCCGATTCTTACTGTAGGTAACAGAGCAAAATTTTTGGGTTTCTCTGTCACGTGATTAGGCAGTGTGACATTTCACTGAATTTTGCTTTCAGGTATTTCTCCCAGCAATTATTTCTGTCCCTTACAGACAGACCATAATGCTTTGGAGCAAATCTGTTGAAGCTGGATTTCAGCTAACCTCCAAATGGCCCACAAGTCCCCTTCACAATGGGACACCTCTCTGTCTCTGTCTTTATAATTATGTGCTGCTTTAAGGGATTTCTTAAATGTTTTGAAAAGCACTGAAGTTTCTCAGCATTATACCCAAGGAAAGAATAAACAGCTGCTCTTGCACCTCTCATTGCTGCCACAGATTAGTGTTCCTGAGCATCAGTCTGGTGACAGAATAATTGGTTGGTGGGACATAAAGGAATCAGTAACGCTTTGATAAACACAATTAAGGATGCTTCCTATGTGCCTGGTGCCAAATCCAGTTCTGCTCCTGGGACCAAACCTCAGAGAAAAACACTTCAACATCTCCCTTGTGAGGAAAGTGAGGGAGCTGAGTGTGTTCAGCCTGGAGAAGTGATGACTGAGGGGGATTCTTGTCAAGGTCTGCCAATGTATGCAGGGAGGAGTCAGAGCCTGGGCCAGGCTCTGCTTGGTGTGCCCAGCAATGGAACAAGAGGCAACAGGCAGAAACTATTGCACAGGAAGTTCCACGTGACTGTAAGGAAGAATTTTGTTAGTGAAGTGACTGAGCACTGGAGTCTTTCTCACTGGAGATATTCTAGAATTGTCTGGACCCAGTCTTGTGCCTGTGCTCTGGGACGGTCCTGCCTGAACAAGGGGGTTGGACTAGATGACCTGCTGTGGTGCCTTCCAGTGTGATCTATTCTGTGATTCTATAATTCTGGGATTCTCTGTTCTGGCCTCAGTGTTGTAGCTCTGGAAGTTGCCACCTTGGTGTGTAGATCCCACATGGACAGGAAGCTGGAGGAGGCTCATCTCCTGTGTCTGGCCCCATACACCACATCCTGTATGCTTCATTCATAAGCTTATTTATTTAAATGAGTATTTTAACAGTGTCCTTTGCATGAGCATCTTGGCAGTGGGCAAAATAATCATCTTCAACTAGAAAACATATGTTAAATCACATGGTGATATGAGTCCTTCAGATTTAAAATGAGCTCTTGTTGGCTTTGACAAGAAAAATGATGGACTTTGGAAAAGTAGAAGGAACATTTATAAATAGTGGGAGTATATAATTCAAATTTTTATTAATAGCAAGCCCTGTAAATGATCACAACTCCTTTCTGATACCTGAGGACCCTATAATCACTCCTTTAATATTCTTAAATTCTTCTGTATATGACTGCTGATTTTAATTTTTTGGAGGGTGGAGGGTTGTTGGGGATTTTTTAAATGAGGAAAATAATTAAAATAACTGATTCTACACACTGGCTAATAAATCTCAGTCACAGCTGAGGAAAACATGATAAACTTGTTTTTGATAGTTTAGATTTTTTGTTAATTTAAATCAGCAGAAAGCTGTTGTTCATAGAGGCTGTTTCTGCACATCTCTCAATGAAGAAAAATAAAAGGAAAAATTTATATGTGATCGTTCACATTGTCAGGGACATTATACTTCATTAATTATATTTTCCTTCTAAAAAGAAAATTGGTCTCAATGAGAAGTAGAAATGAAGGAGGAAAAAGTCTGTTTCAGATATTTACATGACTCCTCTTGTACCCTCGTACTATATTATTAACAGCCTCAGAAATATTAATGATTCAGTGTGTGCTACATATGAGGGAAGAAGAAATCACTTTTATAAAAGATGTGACTTGCCTGAAGTAACACAGCAAGTCACCTGTTGGGTTAAGAAACAAATCCAACCTCGGCCTTAACTCCAGTGCTGACTCCATCCTTTCTTCCTCATTTTTCTCATGTAGGATTTTTTCCTTTTGAATTATTTGAGATCAAACCCATGGGGACACAGAGCTCCAGCATCTGTGACCTTGTCTCAGGGCTGTACTCCAGATCTTGGCTTCTCCTTGCCTTGCACCAGTGGAGTTCTCAGATTCCTTTGAAGGGATATTTTTTACTTGCAGAGCAGCTCTGCCCCTTGATGCTGATGCCACCTTTACGTAGAAATTCCTCATGGATTCCTGTTTCCCAGCTTAGAAACTGTGGATTTTTTCTATTCCACCATGCACCAGACTTCCTAATTATTTTATTTCTTTATGCACAAAGCAGTGAAAGGGACCAGAGGGACACAGCTTTGCCTGTAAGCCCATGTTTACACGTAGCACCTCCCTTGGCTGCATCTCTGCACCATGACTTCCTTACCCTCTGTGGGGGGAAGCCAGGTAGGATTACAGAGTGTAGGAGATGCGCAGTGTGTGTGAGAACATTATGTGATGTATGAGAACACAATTTCCGTTGAGAACTCTCAACTCTATGACTCTTGTCACAGTTTGGGGGATACAGGATTGTCAAAGACTAGGGTTTCATTTCCAAATGGCGTCATCTTCATTTCTAGCTTTTGTGTTTTATGTACCCACCTTACGTTGATTTACCAGATTGGAGGTGAAAGATTTTGGATAATCAGTAGCAATCTTTGGTCTGGTCTCTAATATGTGCTCCTCTGTTGAACATGCAGGGTAAAAAGGGAGAACCAGGATTCCCAGGAATCAATGGTCTGATTGGCCCTCAGGTAAGCAATGTTTTTTCAGTCTCCTATAATATGTGTAAAACCAGATTTAGTGGCAACGGGGACATGGAGCCACACAATGCAACATATATGATCTTCTTTGTACTGTTTTTGAACTTCGTGTTTCTCCTTTTAAGATCCAAATAATTTATCTTGTTGAGATTGAGAGATGTCTGTCTGACAGCCATTAATTTTACCTTCCAGAGTTTTTCAACATCTTTCAACCAGGACAGGTGTGTTGTATGGGATTTCCCCATTGCTTGTGCTTAGAGCAGCATCATTCCAGAGGGAAATCACTGAATTGTGTTTTGTGAGGAAGGGGGTTATCTGAAGTTCATGACTCCTTAATTCCTTCTTTTTAAAGCTTTTGGCAAATTAAAACTCCAATTGCACCATAACATCATGTGGGCAAAATATTGTGGTTTATATTAAGAATTGTCAGAGAGGATTTAGCTCCACCATGGATCAGCTCATTTGGCCCTGTGTTATTATAATTACACTAATACCTCTGACTTAGTTTCCTGCTAACTTTGCAGAACAAATTCAGCGGACCTGAATCACTTTGTAGGGTCACTCCTGCAATAAGAAAAATATCAATGAGAATGTCCTAAAGCAGGAAAGGTACAACCTCACGTTGAGCTGATCACTCAGAATAAAACTGAGCATTTCATTTGTTCCTCTTTCAGTTATAAATTAACAAACTGGACTGTGGCTTTAGGATTGTGTTTCAATAATTGCTAAAGTTTGGGGAAGAATGATGAGCTTCCATTTCTACAGCTGTTGGTGATGTATTGCAACAAGCAGCACAGTGCTAGACAGCAGATACTGATTGCTCATGTTTTTGCTCTGGCAATTTATGCCCTTGTAACCAGGAGAAATGATCTAGAAGTGGTTTGTGTGACAGGAGTTTTGTAAAGAGCTGCTCACACATCAGTGGAGAGTGCCAGAGAAGTAATCCAAGGACTTGAGGCTCCATGCGGATGAAATCCCTTGTGTCCAGCAGCAAACCTTGTCCTGCAAAACACCACTTGACACTGGTTTACATATTTTAAGACTTTTTTCCTTCTGCACACTATTTAATTTGCATGTATTTCAGCAGCAGCCTGCGAGAATTAAGACAGTGTTTCAAATGGATTTAAAATAGTTTAGAATCGTAGAATATTCTTGAAGGAACTCATTAGGATCATCAAGTCCAGTTCCTGGCCCTGCACAGGACACCTCAAGAATCCCTTCCTATGTCTGAGAGCATGCAAGAACACTTCTTGAATTCTTGGATCGCTGAGTTCAACACCCTGCTTTTGTTGTGTTTTTCTTAGGTTGGTTGGCTGTTTTTTGTTTGGTTTTTTTTTTTGCTTTTCTTTCATTTTGGAGGAAGATTTTTATCCATGTATTATTTTTAGGATACCTGACAGTATCCATCCAAACAATGTCATGCTTACTTGACTCAAGTTCCCTGCAAATTAAATATATATATGTATGTGTTAGCAATTTTAGAAATGTATCTGCAAAAATTGCTGACATAGGATTAAGTAATTTTTCTTTTTTGCACAAGCTAAATAATGTTAGCAAACTTTATGTTAATTAAAACTGCACAAAATGCTTGCCCCATCAAGGGATACTTAAATTGTCTCTTCCTCCAAGCTAACTGCATGAAAGGTAAAATATTGTTCCTATTCCTGCAGTGGCACTCTGTTCTGAACATATTACTGCAGATTTACATATCTCTCTTTAAAGAAAATGCTTACATTCACTTTGTGAGAAAACTACTTTTCAGCTTAACAGCACTTTTTGTATCATTAGATTTTTAAAGCATTTTATCAGCATTTTGTGGTTGTATTTTTTTTCCCCTTAATTAGACTATGCCACAAAAATGCCCAGGAAGAAGAGTGGTTTTCTTATACTGTAGTTACATGGATATCCATTCAGGTTATGTATGAAACCTATGTCAGCTGTTCCTGTGCTGTCCCCATGGTCTTGAGGGACAACTGATTTGAGTTGGCTGCACACAAACTAGATTAGGACAAGAAAATAGACTCCCTTTCCTCTGCAATTTTAAATTTATGTCTACTTTTGTTTTCTGACCTGATCCCCCACATTGATACTTGTATGGACAAGAGGAAAAGGTTGATATAGGAGCTTTAGAAAGCTGAACAGCACAGGAAAGATCTTCTTTAGTTGTTACTGGGCTTTGTCATGCTCAGTCCAGCTGAGAAGCCACAGAAGATCTGGCAGCTGTGCAAGGAAACTTGCACTTAAGGGCTACTCTTGTGGATCGCTTCCAGCTCAGGACATTCTGTGATTCTGTGGTCCAGTGATGAACTGCAGTTATAAGTCAGTCCAAGTCTCACGGGCCATTCTGGGGATAATTTAAATGTCAGACCCTGAAGTAGCATCTAGGAGGCAACTTCCCTGCTGCACTGGGGATGTTTTATGACAATGGCTTTGTCTCTCTTTGGACACACCAACTCAATCCAAATGATAACATAAAAATATTTTAAAATATTTATTTTTACTTCCAAATTAGCTGTGGTGGTCAACCTGTCCATCTGCTTATTTGTTTCATGTTGTCTGATCAGCATCTTTAAAAATGAGCTTTTATTATCTAGTCATCCTTACAAATGCTGCATCTTGCAACGTCATTAAGCCTTGGAATAGAAACTCTGGATTTTTTTTCCCCTCTGGTCTTGAACAATTTTCTGGCAGCAAGGACACAGACACCTGAACTTATAATGTGTTTATGTTGTTATTATTTATATGTACTATTTTAGTGTTCAGGAACTTTAATCATAGGCCCAACTTTTCTTGCAATAGGATGTTCAAATACAGACTGAAAAATGAGCATTTCTGTAAAGAACTTTCAGCTGAAATAGTTGGCTCAGACACTCTGAACTGTATTACTGAGTTACCAGGGCTGGGGCTGGGCTCCATTTTTGAGTTAAGAATGGGGATGCAGGTGCCTGCTCCTGTTGATGAAGATCCAGTTAGTATCAGTGGATCATGAAGCTCTCTTATAACAGAGAGCTGTAAAGGGGTCACTGAGCCACTCTTGCTCCCCAGCTGAGTGGGTACTTGCAGGCCACCTGTGAGACAGCAAAACACATCAAAAGTCTTTGAGATTTAAAGAAAAATGCCATACCTCTGCCTTGCAATACCTCTAGGCTGTTACTGAGGCTTGCCTTGTGCTAGATAACCTGGTGGTATAAGACCTGAGAGGAAGACCAGTACAAGTTGTACCTGTTATGGTCCTGGCTGGCAGTGATTTAATTAGTATAGACTTGCCTGTAGTGAGCTCAAGCCTAGCTTTTCTTAAGTAATTCAGGAAATAAATGATCTCCTCTGAAATGCACAGTGTCCTTAATGTCCTTTTTATAATGCAGGTTAATACTGCAAAAATGTAAGGGCAGGATGTGGGCCCCAGTTGCAAAGCACAGATTGAATTCAGACTTTGCCAGTGTTGCTTGGAATTGGAAGATATTGCTCAGAGCAATCTTTAATAAGATCTGTACCTTTAAAAAAAAAATTTAAAATGTCTTCACCTGTGAGAATTACTAATAGCACTGAAACAAAAGACATTAAAGGAGGGTTTTAGTTGTTTTTTCTCATTTGCTGCACTGACTCAGTAAACCAACTCCAAGCAAACACATGGGGAAATAAATCTTCCTCTGTAGACAAAAGAGATCATGTCCATAGCTTACACTAAGTGATTAAATTAAACAAACACTGCCTTGCACTGGAAGCAGGAAACTCTCCTAGAGAGACTGCTATATACAAAGTCAACTTTATTCTGTACTTTTAAAGAACTGCAAAGACAGTTCTGAGAATTTTTTGTGACAGAACTTTTATTTTAAATTTAACGTTGGTTCTCCTGTTCCAATGCCACCTGAGGAAATGAATGGAGACTGGGTCTGTGTTTGAATTATGGCACTGTCACTGATGCTGACTATTGGACATGCTTTGTAGACAAATGCTCAGATCTGTTGGCTCTTCAAGATTTGATTTTTAGTGTCATCAGCAACAGCTTTTTTTTTATATATCCTCTTAGCTTTGTATTGATTCGTAAGGCAGGATTTAAGCAGAAAGAGAAACACAGTGCTCTAATCCAGCATTACAGAAAATATCTCAGTAATAATTTCCATTTTAGATTGGATATAAGGAAAAATTAATTCACTGTAAGGGGGTCAAGCCCTGGAGTAGGCTGCCTAGGGAAGCTGGAGCTGCCCACTGTCCCTGGAGCTATTCAAAAGAGGTGGCACTTGGAGGTGTGGTTTAGCAGTGGCTGTGACAGCCTGGGTTGGACTCGAGGATCTCAGAGGTCTTTTCCAACCATAATGATTCTCTGATTGTATAATTCCAATTCACAGCAGAAGTGGCTGGGGTGAGAAATGAAAAGCAGATTTGAGGAGCTGATCCTGGAATCCACTCAGATGCTGTGGAGGAAAGGTGGAGCACTGGAGTAGCAAAGGACATAGTGAGATATGTGGGCTGCTCTACAAAACTGGCTGCACCAGCTTCATTTCGGGTGGGAAAGGAATGAAGGAAAGCACAGAGCCAACTGGAAGGATCTGTGGAGTCTTTCTAAGAGGTGAAATTGTGAGGAATTGCGGAGAAAAGAAGAGAGAGTGGAAAATACGTCTGTGTAGGCTTTGCCTTCAGGTGTCTGGGAAAGCCATCAGACTTTGGTTTTCATTGTGGAATGCCATTTGTTCACTTCCCTGTAAGATTTAGTCATCCGTTCTTTCATGGAAAAGAAATTTAGGCCAAGCAGCCTACTGATGGAGTCACAGACAAAGGTTTCAGTTCCTTCTCTGAGCCTCCTTAGGGAGTACACAACCTAAATCTTAAAATTTCTGCCTCTCCCAACCCATCTTCCAGCAAGATACACACTGGAAGAGGAGAACACTGGAGAGTGGATTCTGGAGGACAGACACAGCTGTGTCTCCAGTATGAACAGTGTCAGATTTCTTTCCTGAGCACTGTCACTGCATTACATTGTCTAAGGAATGGATCTGGATGAAACACAAGCCTGAAAAAATACGCCCTCCACAATGCTTTTAGATGTCCCATCCCAAAACACATATGCCTCTACACAATATTTAGATTTTAGATTTTAATGAACATTTGAAATATTTCAGTTTAGAACAACAGTTTGAAAATATTTTGGTCTAAACATTTTAATAAAAAAATCCGTGTTTTGCATTTGTTTTCCGAAGTGAATTTGTGTAGATCTGTTTTAAAATCAAGTTTTCATGTATCAGTTTTTGCTTCAACACATGTCAGAGTGTATTTCAGCCAGAAAAACATGCACACTCTGATTACTTCCTTCTGGTTCAGGGTTTTAACAGGACAACACTTTGGTCTGGATTTGGGATAGGGACTCTCATCTGTATAATTAATCAAATAATCATTGAAAAGGTGTTTGTATAAATCAGGTGTTTTAATCTGGATTCACTTAAAAATGGAAGCGAAGGAAACAGATGGTGAGAGATTTTTTGAGGTAAACATTACACACAGTCCTACTGTTGTAGTTTTATGGTATTGGGTTTTTTAAAAATATAAATAGATTCTAATATTTTAAAATAATCTCACTTGCTCTGAATTATACTCAGAAGTCAGGAGAAGGGCTAAAGTATGGGATGTTGATACAAGTGAGACAGAAATTCTCTGCACAGTAGCAAAAGGGAGTGCTCTATAATGGATATTTATGATGTATTTCTGCCATTTTATTTCAGTTTGTCCCATCCCTTGCTGTAGCCCAGGCTGGAAAAAACAGGAAACCCAGTAATGTGGTAGATGCACAGCTGTGTGCAATCAGCTGGAGCAGGCTGCCAGCACCCTGTGCATCTCCAAGTGACACTGCTGGCCATTCCATAAAACTGTTCTTTCTGTGCCCACCTCAGAGAAGATTTTATCAGAAGAGTTTCCCATTAGTGGGTGTAGCAGTTGTAGTACATGGTGAGGCTACCTGTAAACCAGTTTGGGCATAATATCCTGGGTAATTACCTCTTGGAGGACAATTGAATGATTAGTGGCAATTTAGGAAAAGGATCAGTGAGATTCAATTTGAGGACTTATGGTTGGATAAGGTTATTGTGGTCTAGAATATGGAAAGTTCAAGAGAGTGGTTAGAAATTGTCTTGGATAGTGAGAATACCGTGAGTTACTGGAAGAAAGAGTTGGAATGAGGAGGATGTAGCACTTCCCATTTTAGGGATTACACTGGCTGCTGGAGTAAGACTTTTCTTTTAGATTGACCCCTGCCAGTTCACTGTGTGGGGTAAAACATCATACCTGGGATTGCTTGGGCTGAGGCTGGGTCCTGACTGGGGTTTTTCACCTCCTGATAGAAGTTCCTTGTTGTAGGGCTAGGAAGGATGTGTATTTCCTGGTGGGAGATAGTTCACTCACTGACAGAAAGAGAACAAAAATTAAATCATTAGGAAGTTGCTGATGGAGTTGTCAAGGAAAGCCTGCAGAGGTAAACTTAACATAGTCCAATCTGACCCAGTTTGTTGTTTTTCTAAAGATTTACCTTCTTTCCCAGCTTTCCCAGTGCTTCCCTGTTCTTCATGGAAGCCCCTTCTTGGAGCCCATACCTTCTGTAGGGCCTCTCAGCAATGCCTTGTAGAGTTGGAGTAGGGCCAAGCACAATTTCCATGTCCTTGCTGTCTGTTTGCTCCATCCAGCTATGTCTGCACAAAGTTGTGTCTGTGTAGTATTTTATCTTATGCTGGGCTTATTTGGACTGTTGAGTCTTTTCCTTGAGTGGTGAAACATTTTTAAGTGAAGGATGATCTTGGACTAAGTGTCTCCTGATGGATGAATCTTAAACTGCAGGATCCAACTGCAGTACTCCCCAGGAATGAAATCAACAGCATCAGTGCATCTGAAGGCACATCTTTTTGGAGATGTTTTGCTGTGTTCAGATTTGAGGCACTTTACAAGTGAGAGTGTTGTTGACAGATAACTCCGTGTCTGTTCTGAGTTGTAATGAGGTAAGTGCAGCTACAGGATCCTTTTGTGGTCTCTTTGCCCCATCTATTGGTGAGAGACTGTCTGACCTCCTGGATGAAGTTTGCAAATGCATTTATCTGCCATCTCTGCAAAATAATGACTCAAACAGATCCTCTCCTCAATTTTTTACACCATTTTCTTCTCATCATCTACATTTTCCATTAAAAACTAATGCGGATATTGATCTGTAACTCCTCATATCTTTATATTGAATGATGACAGGGAAAAGCTGTCTGGCCATTTTCTATCTTCTATCAGTTGCTCAGTTTCAAATCTTCACAGAAGTTTTGGGTGGAGTTGTTTGTTGTTTTTGAAGTACAATCACACCAGAACTCCCCTTATGCTGAAAACTGAAAATGAATGAGATTGTCATGTTAGAAAGACAGAAAGAGGAAGCCAGGGTAAAATTTCAGCTCAGTCATATATCCGTTTCTCACAGTGTTTGTTCAGGTCCTAATCCAAAAAATACATGAACATGTTTCGTTCCGAGCATAGGAGAAATCCTGTCTTGTCTACAGGGGAAGCGGGAAGTAGCTGACACCTTTGTGTCTCAAGCAACATACTAAGATTTGTCAAGGCTGAAAACAAATCTCTCATAGAAAGTCAAATTTAACAATTTGCTTGATGCCTAAAAATAGATTCCTCTTTAAATCAGGTGACTGTTGAAACTAGGACAAGCAGCTATTGCAGGGAAATGAGTAAGAATGTTAAGATATTTCCAACTGAATCCAACATAGTGTTCATCAAACTATGAGGTTGTGAGGACCTTTTACTACCTACCAGGCTGATGTCAAGCAGAAAAATGGTGGCACATTTTGTTTTACAACCCTTGAGTCATTGCAGCAATTCTCCATGCTCTTGGATTCGTATTTTCATCCCAACCTCCCAAAACACTCAAGCTGAAACCACAAGCCTGTTCCTTTCATTGGTTGCTTTAATTGTTTTTGCAGAAGTAAATTACTCACTTTGAAGCAACATGAATCAAGGTTAACTTTGACTGGGTGCTCCAAGGAATCCCACTGGTCAAGCTTTGTGTTGTAGGTGACCACTAATGGCCTTCAACTCCTCCTCTTGTACTGGAGTGGAGGATGGAGCTCCCCTTGTATCAACGGCAGCAGTGGCTTAAGAAGAAGATAATGTTCTATCTGTTCATGGCCTCTTGCTTTAGCATCTTGAACTTTTTGGGCAGAAGTTGAGCGAATAAAGCTCAGTGCTTTTGCCTGTTTCCTGCAGGGCCCCTGTTACAGGCTTTCAGCTACTACCAGATAATTTATAAACTGTTTTTTTCCTCTCTTGCAGGGACCTCCAGGGCCCCCAGGCACTGCTGGACCCCCGGGACCGCCTGGGCCACCGGTAAGAAAGCTTGAGGAGTTTGGTTTTATATCAAGGAGAAAAAAAAACAGCTGGAGAAAATTTTAGGTCATGGCTTTCAGAGGAAACAGAGTTAAGGCCTTTGGCAATGTGTGTTTTCTCGTATAGTTTCTCTGCTGCAAAGCCACAGCTGGTCCTAGAGCACAGCTTCTCCCTGCTGAGCCTTGGAACCACCCTGGTGCTTCCTGGGGATAATTCAATGTCTCCAGGGCTCCCCATGGCAGTGACCTGACTGCAGTGGAAGGGGAAACTGCACTTCAATTGAAAGCAGCAATCTCCAGTGGGATTCCTGCAAAGAACAGAAATTCTGATTTATTTTTTTCTCCTGATTTCATTTCTCAGGGACTGCCAGGAGAGATTGGAGTTTCTGGTAAAACTGGACCACCTGGACCAGCTGTAAGTGTTGAGGAACTGTTTCCTTCACCTCAAACCTCTTTGTAACTTCAGATAGCTTAATTCACAAGTCTGCTTTGTTTCCCACATCTTGTCTGCATGCAGGGTTTTAACATGGGCTCCAATATTGTCACTTTTAATCCAGAAATTAATTTCAGATACCTTTTATGAATAAGAATTTTACCAGGTGCAGCCCCACTATTCCTACGCAATTAGATCATTATATTTTTTCTTTATATGATACCTTTCAAAATTCCTTTTGCATTTGACACAGTATTGTTTTTCCAAACCTGGAATGTCCTGAATCAGGCCAAATAACTCATGATTAAAATCTCAGATTTAGCAGAGAGCAGCAATTTCTGTTGGTCTTAAGTAATAACAGCTGAATTACTAAATACTTAGTGTAGAATTGCCACCTACAGCCTGCAGTGTGTGTGGATGACACTTGGAAAAGGGAAGAAAACTTTATCTCACCATTTTAAATGCATTACGGGAAGTAATTTTAATTCTTATCTTGCTGAACCACTTTGTCACTATGTGCTATATAATTTAATTTTAGGTGTTTATCTGCTGTGTAAGAAATTACCAAGATTTAAAAGGAGAAATAGATGCTAAAAAATACTTACAGCTGCAGATAATAGGGACTTATAGAGAATAAGTTAAAATGTAAGTAAGATACGTAAAAAAAAATGAAGATCCTCACTCCATAGAAGCTCTATACTTGAGTTTCTCTGTTACAATGCTGACATCCAGTGGTTATTCACTAAAACTGGGATATGAGAAAAAAGGGCAGAGCAAATATATACAGAGTGAGAATTTTTGTGACTTTTGAGCCACAGTAGGAAAAAAAATCTAACCAAAATGCATGAGGGGGTTCTCCTTTTCTTAAACTCAGATGGGTGGCAGGAGGGATGAGCTGAGTGTACTTATACTGGTATACTTTGTTGGTAACAATTTAAAGAACTGGCACTTACAGCCTATGTTTTCCACTTGTTTAGGGGCTGCCTGGCAAAGATGGGCTTCCAGGGCTTCCAGGTCATAAGGCAAGTGACAGCACAGACACTGGGATTAAGCTGCTTACCTGGGCAGATCATTGGGGTGAGCAAGCAAGGGAAGCAGGAAAAACACAGCTGGGCACTGCAACCATCAGTCAGGAAATCCAGCGACTCTGGCAAGTCAAGGCATATATCCAAGGAACAAAGAAAAAGAACAAAGAAGTGTATCAGGCTCCAAAGATGTTCCTTTCTTTCCTCCCTGAAGGGCTGGAAAGTAGAGATGCCATCCCCCTGAGCCTTCTTTAGGTCTGTGTGGTAGAAAGTTGGTTCTTTATTATTTCCTTCTTCTTGTGCCCCATTTGAAAGCTTCTCCAAATTGTGGCTTGGGAAGGTGAGATGTTCCCTCTATTGTTGCTTCATTGGAAAAAGGGAGATAGTAAATGTAGAAATAGGAGACACTTGGCTTCTCATCCCCCTGCAAATAAGGGTCAAGAAATGTACCATGTTTTGACCATGAAGGTCAAACTAGGTTTTGGGGATGATGATTTTATTAAAGATGATTGTATTAAAGAAAACAGCTAATAACCCTCTATTGCCTTGGATTACATTAGCAGAGGTTTTCTTTCTTCTGATACTTGATCCTACATCTAGCAGAGTCCCCAGCTCTCATTTATTGATGAATAAAGGTGAGAAATTTGCAGCCCTATTTCTGATGTTAAATAAACTTTGGATTTTATCCACACATTTGTGTAGTACTTACTGCACCTCCCAGCTATGTAGCCACATTTCAACCACTGCAGCCCCTGCTGTCCATGCTGATGCCACCCACATTGGAAGATCAGTTTTTACATGGTGGATTCCGTGGCTAAGGCTTCAGTCCCAAAATTTTATGGTTTTTAGAAACCCTTTCTAACTTTCTAAGAAACTGAATGGAGGTGGTTTTTTTTTTTTCCTGATAAGTCACTATGGACCTCTCTAATGTAACAGTCATCGTGTTGTTGCAGAAATTCTCCAGTAGGGTGCTGCAGGTGTGATTGCAAATGGCACTGTAATGGAAAAACATTACAATAAGCATATTCTCATATGACTCCATTTGCACCCTCAGGCTGATCCTGAGGAGCTGAGTTAAAATATTTCTCACCATTTTATTGCAAATGTGCTGCACAAACACCAGAGGGGTTTGTGTATTGACCTCTTGTGTTCCCTGCAGGGAGAACGGGGGGAAAAGGGTGAGGAAGGCTTTCCTGGAAAAGCTGGCTCTAAGGTAAGCAATTGTATTTCATAGACTTCTGTATCCACTGAGTCAACCAAGGTGTGATTTTGGAAGGTCTTACACTGAAGTCAGGAGAATAAGATACCTCTAAAGTTGGAGACATAAGGGGATGAGCAGGTGGGGTGCACTGACTTTCATGGTGTTCCAAAGCCTTTGTTTGATGCTCCTCTCTGAAGCCTAAATGTAGGGAGATCTAACTTGGACGTGTGTTGGCTCCCTGCAGTCTGTGTTCCCAAGCCATCAAAAGGCAATTTCAGAGCCTTGTGGGGATGTAGGTAGAACAACATGGACCAGTAGGGACCACGCTTTGCTCATGGGAAAATGTTCTTACCAAAGGGTCAAGTCCTTACAATGTTACAGATTTGCTTTTGTTTTTCCAGGGTGAACCAGGAAGCCGTGGCCAACCTGGTGAGCAGGTGAGCGGGAAAAACAGTCTTAACAGCAAACCCTACCTGTCAAAACAGCAAATGACCACACACATGTGGTCATGTTGAGATATCAAAGCCATTTGCCAATGACAAGATCCAGGCATGTAATTTGCATCTGTGATTGAAGGTGCAGCAGTTGTATGGATGAGACTTAGGGTTGATCTTAGAGGTCTTTTCCAGCCTTAATGATTCTGTGATTGACAGAATAAGGCTATGAGTTCTGATGCACAAATTGAGGTTTATTGGGATAAGCACTTATTAAGTTAATAACAATTACCCTGAGTCTGGACCATACTGCTGCTGTTTCAGAAGTCCTTATAATATACCTGAAAGACATCACTCAGTTCCCAGGAAAGTATCCTTACCTGGTGTCCCAGGTAACACCCCATACAGGGCTGTTTTGAATTTTACCACCACCTTCCAAGACACTTGCCCCTCTCTCCACAATGTGATGTTCTCCACATTTTATAAATGTTCTCTTTCCTGTTGTGAGTTGATAGTACTGTCCCTGAGAGGACTTCATATACCCTCTGAATTTTGACATTAAATTTCTAATAGGAGGTATATGAATGCTGTTTCTTCATTTGGTTGTACACCATCCTCCAGAGACCATTCTGCAGTACATTTCTGTGGTTACAGATGAGAACATCATGTTGGCCCATGTCAGATACTTTATTATCGGCAAGATACATCAGAAAAATACTTTCTTCTTGTCTGCTTAGTTTTTATGTCTAGGGAGGGAACTGGATGGATTTGATATTAGTTTTTAAGAAATCTACATTGGGTGTTTTGTATTATCTTTTTGTCCTTGAACCCATAAAAACTCACTGATATTTTGCTTCAGAACCTTTTCAGAGGCTAAATTTACACCATGTTTTTATTTCCCCTCTGAATTCTCCTCTGCCTCCTTCAGTGTTAGATGCACTGATTGTTCTCTGAATCTCTGGAATCGCTGGGATCTCACTGTCATTCCCATTCCTGGAAGTGTCCCAGGCCAGACTGGAGCGACCTGGTTGAAGGGAAGGTGTCCCTGCCCATGGCAGGGGTTTGAACTAGAAGATTTTTAGGGTCCCTTCCAACCCAAACCATTCTATGATTCCATGATAGCCAGGATCCCATAGTGGCTCTGGGAAAGCACCACTCCGTCACCAAATGCCACTTTCTTTAAAATTCTCCCAACATCACCCAGATGTTCTGTCATCCTCAGTTACCACAGCATCTTGTTCCTTACCCGATTTTGTCTACAGACCCATTACACCTCTACCATGATAATCTTTTGTTTTCCCTGTACCTAAGATAATCTCTTTAGAGCAGGGATTACCTTTTCTTTGTCCAGAATTTATACAAGACTTAGTGAATTTGGGTCCTGTCCATGACTGATCTCCTTCGTGATATCACACTATAAATTCAGATAGAAAAGAATTATAAATAGGAAACCACATGGTTATTTCCAGATTACAAACTGGATCAACTGGGAGCTAAATTTGAGAGTGCTTGATATATTTAGGAGAAACCACATGACATAGATCATAGTTACTCCGAGTAATAACAAATATTGTAAAGCAGAAAATCAAAGTTCAAACAGAAATAAATCCAGTTGTGCAATAGTGCACTCAGATAATTCTAGATCTGTTAGTCAAGTGACATCTGTACCTTTCACATTAATGCACTGCAGTTTTTGTATTTCCAGACTATACCAGATTATTATGAAAATAAAAGTCAGATTTTATTTTTTTCTCTGCTTTCATTTGCTTGCTTGGTCCTCCTACAGAGTGGCATGAAAGAAATACGTCCTAAATTCATCAGTGGCATCAGCAAGCAAAAAACAGAGACGTCTTAATTACTGCTTTAAGTAGTGGTTTGTACAAATGAAGAAATTATTTGCTATTCAATCTAGTCTCGTTCTCTCTCAGCAAACTACATCTACAATCAGTCTCATGAGAAAACTCAGGCAGGGTCTGTCTTACATAATTCATTTTGTTTTATTTTCAGGGTGAAGCAGGTTTTCCTGGTCCTAGGGGCTTACCTGGACTGAGAGGAGAAAAAGGAGACCGGGTGAGTGACTTTGAGCCACAAATTGATCTTCTTCTTGCCATTTAGCATCAGGAGGACTTATCTTGAGTGCCTCTAGATGATGTCCGTTGGTGTATGGCTGTGGTGACCAGCTGATGGGCAAGCAGCAAGGTTACCCAGTACCCAAAAAGGAATTCCCTGCCTAGTGACTGGTCCCAATTAACAGAGTGCTAATGAACAATGTCTATCTAAATGTGAGGAATTGTGCTATGCTGCTTGTGAGGCAGTAGGAAATCTTAGAACTCTAGAGGTTAGATTGTACTTTAGAACTCCCTTTCAGAATTTTTTTGCCTGATTTAGGGACATTTACAATTCTTGATAACAAAAAAAAAAATTACTTGTCTGCTTCATTCACTGAGCCCTGGAAAAGGCTTCAGATGGCTGAATTATTTTCTAATGGCTTAACTTCTACTCAAGTCCTGGTGTCTACTGCTTCCTCTCGGTAGCTGCAGAACTCTGGAGACATCTTCATACCAGGAAATATTTGTGTTAGGGGCCTGACAGTAAATTTAGCCATGTAAGTGAGGTTTGTAATCCTGATAAGTGATGACATGCTTGAATGTGATCAAGAAGGATCTAAAATCCACTGAGGTTTTTCCATGCAGTTTAGTCCATTATATGCCTTGTAGAGCATATAGATATATGTAGGATGTAGAATATATTCATGTCAGAGGGTTGGAACTAAATGGTCTTTAACCCAAACCAAAAATAGTAAAATGAATATTCACTCTGGGTCTTAACTGCTGTTTAACTGGCCCTCCTTTGCAACTGGAAAAGAAAAAACCTCTGCTGTTTTATGAATGCATCAGGCAGTGGGATCTTCTACGAGCAGCTTATTTTAGGATTGGTGCTTTTCTTTCTGTGAAATCAATTGATAGTCATTGTTTTTGAAAATACAGTGGATTTTTGAAGGCATCTTCAAAATGTTACATTTTTAATTGCTTGCTCTACATCTTAGAAGACAGGTAGAATAACTGCAAGTGTAAAATATTTTAGTGAGGCTGATGCATTCAAATCAAAATGTGCATATTTCCTGCTTTCCTTTCCCTGCTTTTAGGGAGAAAAAGGAAGAGACGGTCTCCCAGCAATGAAAGGTGAAAGAGGAGAAAAGGTAAGTCATGAAATGACCATGATCTTCCTTAGACAAGTGATGAAAACAGACAAAGGGGCAGAAACAAGTGATAGAGGAGGCTATTAGAGGAAGACTAGAGAATTTGGAAGACTTTTATCTGAACTTTACAGAGAAGCAGCAGAAATAACTATGGTGGGATGGAGACAATTTATTGAGCAATGAAATCTAATGAAATTAAGGACAATTTCATTAATTCAAGGAAAATTTTCTTTATTCTCATTTAATTTTGTTTTGTTAAAATTTTCTCTTTTTTTCAGTTTTATAATTGGCTGATATAAATAAGCCTATAACTAAAAGCTAAAATGTTTTCTATGCCTATCTATGGAGGGTAGAACAATAACTTAAGGAACAGTCTGGGCTTCTACCATCACAACACTATTAATTTTAATTATAGTGAGAGAAGTAGACAAAGGTAATGTCCACCAAAATTTAAATTCAACTCTTGTGAACATGAAGGTGAAGAAGAAGCACTGACCTTTCAGGTGCTTGTGGGTGTTTAGTGGAAAAACTGCCCACTTTACAGAGGCAGTAGCCTTCAGGATGTGGGTTCTTCTGTCAGTCCTCAGTTTATTGGTGACTTTCACCACCTGTGGAGGTGGGAATTCTTTCCTGGGTGGTCCACTGACATCAGTGAGGCAGCTGAACCTCCTGTGCCTGGGAGGTTAACAAGTGGTGTTGGTAGTTCTTAGCTTTCAAATGTCAGGGGACAGATGTTTGTGGAGCACAGCCCACAGGAAGGTCAATGCCAGTGCTCAGGAGATCCTCCACCAACAGTACAGCTTTAACTCAAAATTAGGGGAGAACTGGATTTAGCAACTTAAATATTTGATGAAAAACAGATTTTATGTTTTTTTTAATCAGTGAAAGAAGTTCAGCTAAGACACGTTTTTCAATCAAGACTTTTGGTCAACTTTAATTTAAAAAATAAATTAAACTCAGTTACCTGGACTGGATGGGACAACTTTAGAAATTCATCAACCTCTGAAGTCAGGTCAATGATAAAATCATAGAGGGATGACGACAACAGAATGAGAATCCTGCTTGCAGCAAAGCAAGCACAGCAAAAATGTCCAGAAATGGCACTTGAGCTGGGAGATTGGGTTACATCTCGTCAGGTGATGCTGCATCTTCTAAATGATAATGTTGAGTTTTATTTGAGAATCTTTTTATGTAATTGGTTATATTTTTTTCCCTCTCTCCAGGGTGACACAGGTTCCCCTGGACCCCCAGGCTTACCTGGAACAGTAAGTAAGATCGTGTTTGGTGCTGTAACAATATTCAAGGCATCATTGCACTTCCTTCACATAACTTCCTCAGAAACAATTTTCAAGTTTCTTATTTCTCTGCAGAAATTTTGGGGCCTGTTTACTCTGAGATTATCTCCTTTTGTTTCAGAGAAGCAATATCAAGGTGCATTTAGTCTTTTTATTAGTATTATTAGTATTTTTATTTTTTTTGTGAGGTTGTACCTTCCTCTGCCTCTTTGCAAAAACAGATCAAGAATACATGCATTTATTGCTTTCAAAATGAAGATGGAAAGTTACTTTGGTGAGCCTAAATATAATTACTATGAAGTTCACTGGTCATTAAATCAGCACCCACAAACCCCTGATTTCCCTTAGTAAAACCTGAATAAGCAGCTTGAAATGAGCACCATCATTGCAACTGGAGGACTTACGCCAGTGACAGATCCTCCAAGACATGGCACATGTGCACTCATCAGCTCTGCTCATCACTGCTGGATACAGCTGCCTCATTCACAGATTATGGAGAAAATTTGAGTCAAGGTGTCTTGGTGAAAATCGAGTAATAAAGACCTTGAAGCAGCAATGGAGAAGTTGTAAATTATTCGCTGCCGTTAATTGGGCCTCAGTCTGTGCCAGAGCACGTCATGGTGCTGTGTGTAGAAAGTCTCCGCATGTATCAGACAAGAATGACACAGTCACGACACCAAAGATGAGTCTTTTTTAGTAAAGCCAGAGAAGGCAGCTCACAAACAAAATAAAATGTGGCTTTACATGGAGATGATGTGTGCCACTGCTGAAGGTTCCTGTGTTTGTAGGGAGAAATTATTTCTATTTGTCATGGTTTAGGAATGGTGTTCCCCAGTTTAGCACCCCTAACCCCCCAAAACCACCCTCTGGTCACTCACTTCCCCTCTTCCCTGTTCCACACACGTGTAGCCAGAGAGGAGAACTGGAGGCACAAAAAGCAAAGATTTCAGGTTGGGAAAAGAATAATTTATGGAAAAATCAATAAGATAAGAAAATAAACAACAGCAACAATGTTAATAACAAAAGTGGACAGAAGAGGGAGTGTGGAGCTTGACCTGACTGCAGCCATGCCTCCCAAAATGGTCCCTCCAGTCAGGACCAGCATTATCCCACTCTCCATCTGCCTTGCTTGCTCCAATGGGGAGGGACGTTCCTTCTCTTCTCCAAAGTGAGAGAAAGAACTCCTTTCTTCCAATCCTGGCAGTGGCATAAGCTGATATTGAATAACAAAATGTCTTAGTCATGCTCCCTCCCAGTGATGTAGGCTGGAGCCAGGACTCTGTGTCAGCTGTTAAAAGTAGGTAATGCTTTTGACATGTCTTCATGTCACCAAGGTCTATTTTTTTCTTCAGAATTTTATCAGCTTTGAGAAAGGGTACTGTCTTTTTCTACAAAACTTTATCATTTCTTTTTGTGGCTACTCCTTGCAAATGACTATGTATTCTATTGAGATTTCACATACATGGTACGAAGCAGAGAGAGAGCACACCAAGCTCAATCATGGTATCAGGAAATTTAATAATACAGAAGATGGCTCCAAGTAGAAAAGTGTGCTGGATATTTCTAGCAGTAAAATTGCTATAAAGTTTAAAGATTGATTGTTTTTTTTATCATGGTAGCACACATGGGATAGTCTTGAGTTTATGTTCATATTTCAGATATTCTGGGAGATGTAAGATATTTGTGGGCTTCTTTCCAAACACCCAGATGTTACAATGGGTTGCTCTTTTGTAAACCTACTTATGGATGTATGGAATGTGCAATCTGTAATGACAGAAATATATGTAAACTATTGCATAAGGAAAATAGACTATCCTGTTTCTAACATCCTGATTTCTGTTCCAGACAGCCTTTTTCACCCCACACCCCAGGATTCCTGTAAGTAACATCTCTAATTATGGCCTCTGGTTTATCCTCTCTTGTCTCTGATAGACATAAAGCCCTTAGTGTTTTCTGCATTATATAAATGCTTTCAGTAAAGAACCCAGATAGAGTGTAGTTCTGGGCATCCTCATCACTGTAACCACCTATGATGAGAAGCCCAAAGCTGTGCTGGTAAGATAAGCGGTCAAGCCAGCTGTGGCTGGGACAGAGCTGTGTGCTATCCCAGCCTCTTAAACTGAGTTTAAAATGAAGATTTAGTTCCTATTTGAAGCACCTACTGGGAAATAAACGACATAGCATGGTCTGTGAATAAGTTTGTTATGGATCAGGAGGTTTCATGAAAAGCAGAGGTGGGCTGTAGGAGTGCCATTAGAAAGAAAATATATATGCCAGTTTCTTTAGAGGCTGAGGAAGGAAATAACAATGTGAAATAATACTGGAAAAAGGGACAAGATTTCTTTGGCTTGCTTTTCCCCTTTAATTAAATGTTATGCTTATACACACAAATACATACACACTCTAAGGAAACATGCAGAACAAGGATATCTTATGTGGTCTTTGTAGTGCTACAGTCACAGAAGGAGTTTTTTCTTTTGTTTTGAGTACGTTGCTCTTTTAAATGAGCTGCAAGACAGTAAGAAATAAAAGGCTTAAAGTGAGCTGTTCCGTTTGCTGGGATTTCTCCATATGCAAAATGACTGATGACACCTGCCAAAGCACAGCTCTGCACGCAGCCCAGTGAGGAGAAGGGAAGGTAAGAACAGTTAAGGTAACTGTTCTTACCTTGGATGTACAGGTGTACAAATCAAAGTGTCAGAAGGAGGTGATGAGCCTTGAGAGAGTGTCCTGGGTAATGTTACAGAGGTGGCAGGACCAGCAGGGTGCTGACAGTTGTCATGTGCTCTCCCAAATCCAGTCCTTGCCATTGCTTCCCACTGAGTTTATGTTGTGTTGTACCAGGAATCTATTCCATATATATTTAGGCTAGTCAGTTAGGATCATGAAATATTCTTGGAGAAGTGGCAAGAGAACCACGGTGGTGGTCAGGTGTAATGGCTGGAAAGAGGCAAAAGCAGTAAAAAAAGAGGTGGCTCCTCACTTTGCCTTTTATCTCCCACTGTGGCCAGGCACAGCTGAACACTCTCTGCACTTGCTTTCCTTTAAGCAGCACAGGAATTACTGAGGCATAATTGGGACTACAGAAGTTCACTGCTGAGGGCAAGTCATGGAAGCTGTTAAGTCCTCTCCTGGGCCAGGCTGCTGGCAGCTGTCATTGTGTCATTTCTGTGCACTGAGTTGTAGGTAAGAAGTGGGTGGCAGTGGATTAAGAGCAGCTGCCAGTGGCCAGCAACAGCAGGCAGTGTTAACAGCCTTGGCAGAGAGTCATGGATTTGGCAAACTTTAAAGGACTCACAGGCAGATTTGTTGGTGGGCTGTGTTAATAAAATCCAGTTGTGTCCTGGGCTGCAACAATGGCCAGCAGGTGGATGGAGGTGATTCAACCCCTCCAGGAGAGCTGCATCCAGCTCTGGAGCCCCCAAAACAAGGACACCTTGGATCCCGTGGAGCAATCCAGAGGAGGCCACAAAGATGATCAGAGGCTTTAAACTGTCAGAGAGCGGGTTTAGATTAGGATTTGGAAGTAGTTCTTTACTGTGAGAGTGCTGAGACATTGGCAGAGGTTGTCCAGAGAAGATGTGGGTGCCCCATGCCTGAAAATGTTTAAGGCCAGGTTGGATGGGGTTTTGAGCAACCTGGTCCAGTGAGTGGCATCCTTTTCAATGGCAGGGGGGTTGGAATTAGATGGTTTCAAGGTCCCTTCCTCCTTAAATCATTGTATGACTCTGCAAAGAAATCCTTCCTTTCCTCATGTCTGGGACTGTCAGATTTTGCGCTACTGTGCAAGTCAAGTATCAAGGAAAAAGTGGAAGAAAGGAAAATCTTAAAAACTATTCCCCCTTTACTGTTGAGTTACTTCTTCCCTTTGCAGTTTTGTTTTCCCTGGTAATAGACAGTAATTTCATGAGTATAAGGTGCACCAGAGTATAAGGTGCGCTTTTTTTTTGCAGTAAGCATCCACATGCAACAAAGTAATTAGTAACAATCGTGCCAGCCCGTGCTGACTTGGGTTACAATACAGGATGTGATCAAAGTATTTATTCTATCGCTATCTGTTGTGACCAGGTGGGGCAGTGATCTTTATCTCTGTGGGAGGTACTCTGCTAATGGGCCATCTATTGAAACTAGTAAGGCATCATGCTTCATCTTTGCACCCGCAATCTTTCCTCCAGGGAGTTATCTTCTGCTAATGGCCTATTGAGTCTCACTGTATGACTGATAAAATTACTTAATCCCTTTGAGAGTTGCTCCAGCCAGAGGGGAGAGCCAAGACAGCGGGACTCAATGGGCCATCAGCAGAAGATAACTCCCTGGAGGAAGGATGGCGGGGTGCAAAGATAAAGATCAATGCCCTGCTGGTTTCAATGGATGGCCCATTGGCAGAATATTTCCCAAGGAGATAAGGATCACTGCCCCACCTGGTCACAACAGATAGTAATAGAACAGATACTTTGATCACATCCTGTGTTGTAACCCGAGACACTTTGTCAGTGTTTGGGGTTTGTTTCTTCGTAGTACTGCATTTCTATCTTAATTTTCCTAGTAAAGAACTGTTATCCGTAATTCCCATATCTTTGCCTGAGAGCCTCTTAATTTCAAAAATATAATAATTTGGAGGGAAGGTGTTTACATTCTCCATTTCAAAGAGAGGATCCTGCCTTTCTTAGCAGACACGTTTCCTCCAAACCAGGACACGTGCTGAGCCCCACGGCACCGTGTGGTTCGGCTCGCAGCTCGCGCTTCCAGGTTGGCAAATTTCCAAACTCTGTCCATATATAAGGCGCTCTGGAGTATAAGGCGCACTTCCGGGTTTGGACCAAAATTTTAGTCAAAAGGGTGCACCTTATACACGTGGAATTACTGTACATCCTTATTCCACTCAGTAACACCATCCCTGCTTACCAATGTACTGTCCTATGTCTGTGCTTTATCATTCTGCTCTCAAAAGAGTTTCAGAATTTGAAATGTCATTACACAAAACAACTTCCAGACACAAACATACAGGTTTGCAGCTTTAGACCCTTTGCTTGAGCTGCTTTAGGTGATCCTGATGTCTTTGTGAGGGACACTAGATGGCATCAGGGACTGCCTGCATAAAAGTCGATCTAATGGGATGCTACTTGTAAAATTATTTCCATTATTTATCACAGATGATAATATTTATTCATAATGCATAATAAATACAAGCATAAGTAATATTTATGCAGCTACACTTATTTTGTCTGTTAGAGAATCATTTGAAAATGGACTGTGAATTCCCAGGTGTTGCAGAAATGATTGGCAAATAGTAGATGTAAATAAAATTCAAGTTGATTTGTCTGGCTCTACATTTTGGCTGATCACTATTCCTTTCTTGTGTGTGTAGCTTAAATCAATGATGTTCTTACTCTTCCTTGATTGCATAATTGAAACACTTGGTATGATAAATAATGAATAAGTAATGATTGCTGTTGCCTGAATACATACGTTCATAACAATATACAAATGTGAGTATTCATGTAGTGCCTGGCTTATTACAGCTAGTTCCATGATTGTGTGCTTTCCTTTCCAATTTATAAAAAGCAGAAATATGGATTTATTGATTATTGCTCTAGACCACAGGACAAAGCTGATGAACTTCTGTCTGAATGCATATTCAATTTACTGTAAGGAGGAAGAACAGGAATAAATTAATCTTATTAGGCAGTGATGGTGGTGCATGAAAAAATGTACTGACATTGCAGGAGGGAGAGGAAGCTGTATGAATGTATGGAGATGTTAATTGAACTAGAGATCAGGAATGGCTGTGTAGTGCACACCTCTGGATATGCTCCAGATGATCACTGAACACTTCTCTTTTATAGGTGGAATAGGGAACTGTCTTTTATCTGGGATCGCTGTAGGATGATGTTAGGGCTGGGGTCCTACAGAGAGGTAGTGCAGTGACACTGGTGCTTTTGCTACTGGTTATATCATGTGTCCTTTTGAAATGTTAGAGATTCATTTTGTGATTTTGGGTATGTTCTTAGCTAGTCTTCTGCATGAGGGCAAAATGTTCTCCTTTTAAGCTGAATATTTTTTCAGTTAGTATCAGAACAGACCAAGAAATTTAGACAGTGATCTCCATGTCTTAGTGTGGCATTCAGTTTTGACTCATTGACCTCAAAGTCCTTTGAAGAAGCTGCTTGTGTCAGAAATGGGTAACTGATTGAAACAGCCCACTTATTAAACAGGACTAGTGTAAGTTCCAGCTGCGGAAATAGTTTTTATTTCTCTTTTTGTCTTACTGTTTTATATTAGGGTGAACCTGGACCAAAAGGGGACAAAGGAGATCAAGGAATGAGTGGAGAACCTGTAAGTACAGCCAAGTGCTTCTTCAATTAGCTTTGAAATTTAGCAAGGAGAGGACATGAGAGTGATCAGTTTTGGAGGGAGAGGGTGGGACATGCTCCTTACCTAGTTGGGATGCTTCTCTCATCAGAAATAGCCACAGTGGTGCATATCTTTGTGCTGCCTGTAGAGGAAGCTGCATGACTGCTGGAGTTGAAGCACCTAATCTATAGTTCTGGGCCTTAGAAGCTGAAAAGAGAACTGTGGGATTTGCTAGACAAGCTTGACTGGCAGTAATTTATGTGCAGGATTTATTAAGGGATTTTGAAGTGATGTGGCCCAGCTAAATTGTGCATTTGGGTACTGCATTTGTATTCTGGGCTCTCTTGTTCTGGATGGAGCTCCCAGAAGAGACAGAGCCCTGTGCAGTGACAGCCTCTTTAAAAATCACACTACTTCTCTCAGTGGAAGAAGCTTCTTTATCTTTCCCTCTGTTTTGCAGGGATTACCTGGGGTCCCAGGTCAGCAAGGTGTGCCAGGACCTGCAGGACTACAGGTAAGAGGGACCTTGAAGAAAATATTTGACATGACTAAAGTGGATGCCCTCAAAGTCTATATCACTGTAAATAATCCTTCCCCTATGTACCAGCAGCCCATTTCTTTTTTCTCACTTGGTAAGTTCAGGGAGTTCTGTAGAGGTATTTACTTCTGTTGGACTGCAGGAAAACAGGAGGAAAATACTCAGAAATTCAGTATTTTTGTAGCATGGTCAGTATTCTCTGAGAGACTTTCTCCACCTTCATGGTCCTTCAAGAGGGCATCTTGTACCACGCTACCAAAGCACAGGTCTTGCAGATAAGTCACTGAAGTACATTTTCAAAACATTGCAGAGCAGTTCAGATTCATCCCCAGCTCATCTGACCTGGAATGAGTGATGGCTCATGTGAAATGGTTCTGTGGTCTCAGCCATGTTCAGAAAATCTGTTTGGTCACACAAAACTATTTCAAATCAGCACTGAAGTGCTTCCATTCAACATAGGTAGGTGTTCACTCTGCCATCATATGGACTGTGCCCAATATATAATCTGAGTATTTGGGCAACACCTTAAACAGGTCAGCAGCAGTCAGAGCATTTAAAAAAAAAAAAAAAGCCCCAAAAAACAACAAACTAAGCCAAACCAAACCAACAAAATAAAATAAAACAAAATAAAATTTAAAGAAAGCAAAACAAAAAAAACGAACCCCAAAAACCCAAGAATAAACACAATAATGACATGCAACTTTTAACTAACATCTGCTAAATGAGGGACAGTTCAATGAGTAGACTTCGTCCTGCAAAACTTCTTTAGAAAGGGCTCTCTGATATGTGTGATTAGGACAAAATCTCTGCATGGGGGTCTATTTTTACCATTTCTAGATATTTTAGAACTGTAGGCAAGTCTTCTGTGAAGGGAGGCCATCAAAGTTCAGCTGGAAATTAAGTAGTTGTAGGCCTGAGGATATGAAGGAGTTTCACCTGCAAGTTTCAGCATCCTGTGCTGAGAAACAGTATCTGTGCTGATCAGTCATAGTAACTCGTCTTAAGTCTCAGGGTTTTATTTTTATAGCTCCTTTTCTTGCTGCATTGAGACCTGGGAGCTATTTCCTGAGCTGTTAACTCCTCTGTGAATTGGTTAACAAAAACCATTTCCTGGTACACATTCAGACATCTTGAAACCCTTTAGTGTGGCAAGAGGTCTCTTTCCATGTCTAATCAGCTGGTATCTCTCCTTTCTGCTCAGGGTGCAAAGGGGGAGAAAGGAGCCCGAGGAGAGGCTGGAGCCCCTGGAGAGACTGTGAGTAACTGCTTCCCTTGCAGCATTTCCCAACAGTAACACGCTGAAGGGACTCTGACATCCACATCGTGTGGATTTGCAGTCCCAGGCTACTTGGGCACAGGGCACATCCTCATCCACAGCTGGAAGAGGCTGTTTGTGGGCAAACAGCACCATGTGCACCAAACAGATCGATGCCCCATTCAGCCCTGCCCAAGATTGTGCATCTTTTCCTGCTCAAATCTCTCTCTGACTAACAAAACACCCTTTTCTGAGTGTGACTGCACTGCAATGTCAGCCCAGCTCAGGCAGCCAGCTGGAGCAGGGAGCTCACTGCTCATTAGCAGCAGGAATTGTTTTTTGAGATTATGGTTGCTTTTAGGCTTCACTGTCAATTCTATTTATTTTTTTTAATACTGGCTCATCCAGAAGAATCATCCCACACCTCTTTATGAGGCATTTGTTGTAGGGAGTGCTGTTCTTGTCTGTCTGTGTGCTTAGGAACAGCAAAGGATTCCAGTCCAGTTTTATTATTGTGAGAGCATGTAAGACCTTTGCAGCTGAATAAAAGGCCAAAGACTTTCTTTGCAAGCAAAGAAGGAAGAAACACCAAAGACCTGTTTGAAATAATGATTGAGAGAGGAGATGACTGTGACCAAGAGAAGGAAGGAATAAGAAATCCAAATGATGCATCCTAGAGCACTGAAATTTCTTCTTCCTCCTTTATGTTCGTGTTTTCTTTCTTGGGCTTGTGCTTAGACATTTTCTCTAAGGAGTGCTTTGACTCTAACCCCTGAGCTTCCTATTTTCATGTGTCCTTCACTCTTGGTTGAGGGACCCTTTAGTATTTTGGAGAGGAAGAGGGAAAAAAAAAGGTGGCAAATCCCATGAAAACCCATTCTTTGGTTTTATTTCTTTGTATAACCTGGTGGCTCAGAGCACATTAATTATCTGGAAATGCAGGTATTTGCAGGCACCTTCTCTTTTCTTGCCATCCTTTCACAGACTGCTGCTGCTCTGAGTGTTTCTGTTGGCTCATGGAGCAGTGACGGTAAATAACAGAGAAATGAGGAAACCTTTAAACCTCTGCTATGAGCAAAGGCTGAGAGGATTGGGATGTTTCATCCTGGAGAAGAGAATGCTCCAGGGAGATCTTAGAGCCCCTTTCAGTGCCTAAAGAGGAAATACAACAGAGCTGGGGAGGGACTTTCTACAAGGGCATAGAGTGAATAGGGTAAGGGGGAATAGCTTCAAACTGAGAGTGAGTTTAGATTAATATTAGGAAGAAATTACTTCCTGTAAAGAGAGTGGAGCACTGGCACAAATTGCCCAGAACAAGCTGGTCTAGTGGAAGTTGTCCCTGTTTATGACAGAGAGTTTGGAACCAGATGATGTTTAAGGTCCTTTCCAACCCAAATCTATAATTCTATAAAACCTCTGAATATAGCCAAACATACATCTCTGTGGGACCATAAATCCCCAAATACATGTCCATTAATGTCACCCTTGAAATTTTGGGGACACACATGGACTTTTTCATACTACAGAGCTTTGACTTGCAAATGGATAAAGACATGCAGTTCAAAACTATACACTCAGAATAATTTCGGCTCTTTCACCTGTTTAGTGCAAAATAATGTTTTCAGGTTTTGTTCTCCACAGCAGAGAAAGGTAGAACTGTCAACAAAGCATATTTTGTTGACCTAAATATTTTTTATGATAAATCAACGTTCTTTCCTCAGTTGTTCTGATGTTTCTGACCCAGACTTTTCTTCCTGTGTCTGAGCTAGATTTAGGATTTCTTCTGCTAGAAGGTAGCTTTAAACTCCCAGAGAGCCTTCATCCATTTGGTATTGTTTAATTATTCTTTCCACTAAAAAAGTTTCAAATAAACCTGTTATTTTTTGCCTTCTTGATGTACAACACCTTGTCTGACATGAAATCCAATCTCACTTGGAACATCTTGTTCCTATGGTGATACAAGTTGTGATTTGTATATGCACACACACTCACACACACTTCATTTTTGTTAAAACAGGGTTTGAGTGGACCAGCAGGGCCCCCAGGTCCAAGAGGCTTGCCAGGAAATGTGGTAAGTATGCACCAGTGTATTTGTTTTCCCATCTGTGCCCTGATTTCTTTATTTAATGTGTTTAGTTTTCCCTTCCATGGGGATTACTATGAAGTTCAAAAGGCTTTGTTTCATTAAGCTTGTTTCTTATGGCTGAATTCAAAGATCTGGAGGCACCAGGGAATGGGATATCTATGAACTAGCTTATATTCATTTTATCAAGGAGAGTAACAGAGCTGCTTCATTCCTCACCAATTTGTCAAAAGCAATTTTTGCTGCCAGCTCTTCAAGAGAAAACATTCAATGTTTGTTGTATCTTTGTTTTTGTTTTCTTTGCCTTTTTTTCATCTGTCCTCTCCTTCTGTAAATAAGATTTCTTGATATAAAAATAGCATAGTAAACACCCACTTTTGTTACAAAAGCATGTAGGCTTTTGAGCCTACAGATCCTTGAAATCAATGCAGCGTCCCCCTTGCCTGGGGGTTCATTCCCCCTTATTAATTTGTGCATGATAAAACTTCTCATATTTGCTAAGAACTTTGGGTTAACTCTACTCCTAGCACCACTCAGGTAATTTTCTTTCTGGTTCGTGGGGTTTCACTGGGCTTAGACTGTAGTAGGTGGAAAACAGCATTTGGACCTCAGGATATGATGTATTCAGGCACAGGGATTTAGAACACAGCACTGTTAGAACCAGAGTTTATTACATGGGCAATCCAAGAAAACCTAAATTGCCCTTCTACTAATTGTCAAGATACATTTGATTTAATTATATTAATGTAGTGATTTAATTTCAAACTGAAAGGTGATATTGAAAATGAAGAACTTCTCAATTTCATATTCCATTAAGCAAACTTCTATACCAGTAATACCAATATATTAGCTATAAAAGCCAATATAGTTGGAAATAATTTTTACTGGTGCAGAAAGGAAAATAATTATCACATTCATTCTGAGGTCAATCCAATCTAAATGGTGCCAAGACATGATTTCACATCTTAAAATGGAGTACCATTCTAAAATATGTTTTGGTGGGTTAGGAAGTTACAGTACTTAATTTAGAGCTCTAAATCACCTGTATTTTGACACAGAGTCCTTTGAGCCCTGCCAAGATGTTAAAAGGATTGAAAACTGAAGAGAGAAGGAAATGAACACAGCTACATTTCCCAGTGTTGGGAGGCTTTTGGCTTCTCTAATACAGAGGTGGTGATTGGGGGTTTTTGGTAGCATGTTAGGGAACTACTGAGAATTTCACAAAATGAAAGAAATAGTTACTGGAATGCACAAATCTGTTATTAGCTCAGTTTCTGCTTTTTCTGTTTAGCTTTTTTAATATTGAAAATTAAATTCCCCCTTTAAGGACCTGTTATACAGCTCTTCTGTGGTGTTCTCTGGATTACAGGTTTTCTGTACTGGGAAATGTAGAGCTGATAGTGATCCTTGAGATAAACTGTACTGAACCCACGGGTCTGCCCCTTTGTTTAAAATACAGTACTGTCTACAAATAAAAAACTTCCAAGCTTTAAAGTTCTTTTCTCTCCAGGGTGTGCCTGGAGGCCCTGGACTCCCAGGAAAGGCAGGAGAAAAGGGCGAAAAGGTGAGTTGGTTCTTTGATCAGTTTGTTTCTTTTTTTTCTTGAGCATTTCAGGTAATAGGGAGAGATGCAAAATGAAGTGGTAAATTATTTCATGGGTTCATGGATGGTTAAGACACATGGGTTCATGAATTCATCTTGTCTGAACTCCTCTATTACACATGCTGTAAGGTTTTCATTCAGTTACAACCTTGTAATTTACCTAATAAACCACTGAGATATGACTGGATAAAATGAACTCACTGCTCCACAATTATGGTCGTTTGCTGTCCTCATCACCTGACAAGAGCAGGCATTTGGTGTTTTAAGAAAATGCTATTTACCACTGTAAATCCAAGGCTGGAAGAAAAATTGGCTTGCTGTAACCCTTTCATGAGCTTTCTGTAGTCAGGGGATTGTGTGTTTGATCATGCACCCCAGATGCCCAGCATGCTGTAGTCCTGATCTTTCTTTTCTGGAGTAGGAATGATTAGTCAGAAACATGACTCCCTACACTGATGTATTTGGGGCTTAAAAGGGAATGAATCACAGCTCCTGCAGTACAATCTTCTTCGAGATTACTGAACTCTACCTCAGGGTCATGTGAGGACCAAGGGCTCTCCCATTCAGTGTTGCAGAAAGAGTGATGCACTTCACTCACAAGAAAGAAGCAACAGGATATTTTATTGTTATAAGACACCAAGTTAACAAAGTTCAGTGGTAAATGCCACAGTGGTTTAAAAAGATTCGATGCAAGGTACACTTGATTATTTACTGAAGACAGAACTGTTGGGGAGAGCCTTCCATTGAGTCACAAGGTCCAGAAATGAGGCCTTTGGATTCCAAACTCCTCAGAGAGGAATTCAGGTGTGGCTGCATCCAGAGTTAGTCCCAAATTTGATCAATATTTTGTCTAAAGCATTATATGTGTGCAACCAATTCTTTTTATCACTTAGCCAAAGTTTCAAACACATTTATTTCCATTTTGTTTGCTGAGTATCTGACGTGAATAGGTGATAATTTGAGGAGTAATCTTGAGAGGTGTCCATGCTCAAAGGGATATCTGGCCATGCAGCCCGCTGCAGTCCCTGAGCTGTCCACTGTTCTTGTAAGATGCTTGGCTCATATTTTCATGCTGGTACAAATGCTAGTTCCTCCCAGATTTGTGAAGACCTTGACCAGCGCTGTGGTTAGGTGAGCACATTGCCCAAGCCAGCCCTTGCCTGTAAGGTTGTTACCTGCCTCCCCTGAACCCGCTGTGAGTCAGATGCAGCCATCACAACCAGATTCATCCATTACTACTGCTGCTGCTGGGTGTCACTTGGGCAAGGTTATGGGAGGCAAAGATCAGGCTGGGATCAGGGTGCATTCCAACATTGGTCAGTGTCACAGCAGGGATAACCAGTTTTGAGTTCAGGTTGGGGTGTGCTCCATGAAGAGAGCATACTGCTGCAGGTAGCTGGTTCCTAAAATATTTTGAAGTCTTCTTTTACTTTCCTTAATGGAAATTACAAGTGCCTTGAGATTATTGAAGGAAAGGAGTTACCATTAAAGAGGGTTTCCTATGATACCAAAAGAAATCCAGGTGAGACAGCTAAGAAAAAATCCATGTCTTTCAGTTCCAATGAAAGACCTGAGATGGCAATTGTCTATTGTATTCTAAAGAGTTCTGATGGCTTCTGTTCTACAGGGTGATCCTGGAATAGAAGGAAAAGTGGGTTTACCTGGGCCACCTGGTGAGCCAGGACGTGCTGGAGAGCCAGGATTGCCTGGGAAGGGTAAAGATGGAGAAAGGGTAAGTACTGCTGGCAATCTTTGTGCTTGACTAGTTCAATGTGAGACAGGCAAGCATGACTTCTGCAGGAGAGCATGCATTTACCTGAATCCATGGAAGGCTTACCTCCAGATCCCTTCTGAGCATAAAAAAGGCAGAGAGAACTGAAGATGTATTTTTGAAATTTGCATTGAAAACAGTGACCTCCACAAGGAGTAGCCATTGTCCTTGTGGCTAGTACAAAAATAATTAGCTTGATGGAAGTTCCCTAAAAGCTTTTAATTCTTGCCCAATTAGCAGATTGTTTAATTTGGGTACATGTTGTCAGTAAAACATTGCCAGGATGGTGTGAGCTTAGGAGGGCAGTGGTGGGAGAATTGCTGCCCTCACTATAGCAAAGATCAGGGTCTTGTTTAGCTGGATGGTGACTGTCTTCTTGGTTTGCTTTTGGCACTTTAGGGGGAAAGAGGACCACCAGGCTTACCGGGACCCTTTGGACATAAGGTGAGCATGGACTTCATTGTGAACTTAATAATCTTAATCACTTCAACTGGAGTCCAGAACATGGTGCAGACTTGGTCTGTTTTCCACTGGAAAATAGAGTTTGTAAAGCTTAATTAGCTGTGTTCACTTTTCACATTTAAAACACCTTCCAGCACTATAAGAATTCAGCACAGGTGGAGGTCTCAGTGCACACTTTTCCAGGGAAACTGTGACTGGGACCTTTTAATCCACACAACCAGGGAGACACTGCATGGCTCAGGGATGATCTGCTCTCAGGACCTCCTGTCACCCCTCAAAGAGAGCTTTTCCTTAGCACTCATTCCCTTCACCTCTCTGCAAGGAGGATGTGAATTATTTTCCAGTAGAACCAGGTAGTTCTGTTTTCCCCTAGCAAAGACTATCTTGTTGAAGAGTTTGATGACACTAACTTCTGCTAAAGAAATGTTTATTCCCTTATAAGCACACAGAAAAGAGAGAAAGGAATAAAACACCAAAAATCTTTGATTCTGGGAGGACCTGGATCGTTTTTGAACATTAAATCAGATATTTCATAAATTGTCCTCTTCAAATGGCCATGTTCTGCTCTGGACTGGAAAAAGGATCGGATTCTGTGAATGATAGAAGCAGGATTATAGCAGTACGAGACCCAGTCCATCTACTTCCCATATTTTTGAAATAACCAAAATGCTATTTTTATTTTTTTTTTCTTTTTGATGCATTTTGTACAAATGCATTGTAGTCTTTTCTATTTATCTTTGATGGTTCAGAACACAGACCTCCACCCACACAGACACACACTAATAGACTGTGAATTAATATAAAAGTCAGAATAAAGCTGCTAAAAGAAATCTTATTAAGTATTCTATTCAATAGCAGCAGAAAATGATAAAAGTCTTAATTGTGTGGGGGAAAATACTATTGAAATTTTTGTATTCAAATTATCTTTTTGAATAAAATAACTGATAAGGGAGTGTGGAGTGTTTGAACTAATCAGAATGCATTTTTTTCTCACTGGCCTTGCAGTATTATTTCTTTGTAGTGAAAGATTAGCTAAAGAAGAAAGCAAGAAAAGGGACAAACAGGAGATATTGCAGATTTAAATTTGAGTGGGCAGAATCCACAGGTACCAATTTTTCTATCATGCTTCTATATAGCTAGAAATAATGTCATAATAAGTAGCATAAGTAAGATTCATTGTTATAAATCTACTGCCGACATGAGACCAAATCTCACAACTGCAATGCAATCCATAAAAATCTTATTGATTTCTCCCTATAACTAGAAAACAGATGTTAAATTAAAGTCTTACAGCTGAATTCTTTCTTAGCCCTCTGTCTGCAGTGTACATTGAACAATGTCAAGCTGTTTTCTGTGCTATTCAGGTTTTGCTTTGAAAATCCTGTTTTTTAGGAGGGAAGTCTCTCGTTTTCTAGTAGAGTGCTCAAGAGAGAGTAGTAGAAGTTTTGACTTATATTTAACCAAAATAATTTCATACACTTCTGTGAGTAGGCCTGTGTTGATAAAGGAAAGGAGAATATTAAGATGCAGTAAAACTTCTCTAATCCTCTCTTCCCCAGATAAATGATCTATGTTCAGCAATTTTTGTGCCTTAGCCTTCTACCACAGAGAAGCACAGAGAGATAACAGTGATTTATGGTGCTTAGTGCTTCCCAAGCCAAGGAAAGTGCCTGCTGAAGCCACTGTGGCTCTTGGGGTATGGTTTGGGGTGATAAAGGTGATGCTGGACTGATGGTTGGACTAGCTGATCTTGAAGGTCTCTTCCAGCCTTGGTGATTCTGTGAAATGCTGGAAATTTGATGCAGTGCACTCAAATAAATGAATGCACTTGCAAAGATTGTGTTTCCACTCTGTGATGTGATGATGTGATGTGGGGCACACTGAGCCTGCAGAGGTGGGCTGGGGCAAAAGAACACTTCATTGGCATGATGAGACAGTGACTGTGCCATATGCCCATGCTGCCACAAACAGAATCTGTCCCTCGGTGGGCAGGATCAGGACCAGATGTACTCATGTGACATTCTGGTGTACAGCCTGCTTGCATTTCAGCACATTTTCTCATCAGTGCACAAAGCTTTTAACTCTTCCCTTTATTTCAGGGTGAGAGGGGAGCTCCTGGCCTCCCTGGACAGCCAGGAGACAGAGGAGTGCCAGGAATTGGCCTGCCTGGACCCCCTGTAAGTAGCAGGTCCTGCTGTAACCTGTAACAAGGTGGAAAATCAGGATTGCCAGCTGAGGAATGCCTGTGCTCAGCTGTGCTGAGACCCTGTGGGACATTTGGCCTTCTGAAGGTGCAGGTTCCAGACAGGTCCAGAGGCTGCCATTTGTAGCTCACATGTCTGTTATGAGGGCTAAAAGTGCTATAGGATTGATTGGTGTCACTGACTGTCACTTCTGAATTTTGTGCATCATCCTGGCACACTGGCTGTGGATGTGAGTGGAGATCTGTGCCATGGCAGCAGCTCTGGTCTCCTGACAGATATCACCTTGAATTAACCTTGACATAACCTTGCTGATGTGTAACCCCTGTGGAAAGGGATCAGTGTGGCACGCACGCCCACATCAGGGACATAGTGGGATCCTGACAGCACAATGCAAAATCATTGCTTAAACTATTGTGTTCCAAGAGGGCCATCCTCCCCACAATTTCACACAAATATTTGGCAGGTTTGACCTCATCCAGCCCTGCCCTTCTATCAGTTGGTCGCATGGTGTATATGGTAATCTGCTTGGAAAATTTGGATTTTCCTGTTGCTGGGCTATGATCACTCCAGTACTTGCCATGTACTAGAAATGGGTGGGGGGGATTTGGCAGTAGTCCTGCTCAGAGACTCCAGCTATGCACTGAATTTGCTAGTGAAATATGTTTAGGAGGAAGCAAATGCTATTTCTGGCTGTAATTGCTAGAGGACATCTGAGCCCTTGCATTCTTTTGCAATATCTCAAACATGTCATGATCCAGGATCAGTCATTCAGTGTTTGGTTATCAGTGCTCTGTTTAACTGGATATAAATGTCCCAATTAGTACAGAAAGTTGCCTTGAAATGATAAATCATATTGCTTGGTAATGAATTAAAAATCTGGCTTTCTGAGGTGTATATCCACCTCATATTTGCTTTTACCATGCTGAATTCTGAGTTAAAGCAGACAGGGTTGGTCCTGTTCCACACTGTGACTGTATCATGGCTTTTATGGTCCTCACAGGGTTACCAGTGACTGCAGGTTTCCTGGATGTCCTTCGCTATGATTTATCTAAGGAACAATGGTGTTCTTGCACTTCTCAATTTGCAGTCATTAATTAAATTAAAATTAATTTTTAAAATGAGCATGTGGCTTATTTGAAAATCACTAGCAAATAGATGGTCTTTTAGATTCAGTTCTTTAGATTCAGTCCAGGGCTAGATGAGTTCATGTCTGCATCCTGATGTACACAGGATGACAAAGTTGTTCTTCACTGGGGATTTAGCATCCTCATCCTCATGAACACAAATGACTAAGGACCTGACTCTAAATGCAGACATCTCTTGTCTCACACTAGAAGATTGTTTTTTTCGATGTCTTCATTATTTGCCCACTGTCAGGATGTGTAGCCACCTACACACCACACTGTTCTCAAATTATATGTTTTATTTATTTAATGTGCTTTACTAAATACTTCTTTAAAAAAAGAAAAAAAAAAAACAAAAAAACAACCAAACCACTATTATCAAGGGTTTTTTCCACTGCAGATTCATCATAGCCTCAGCTCTAGTGCAAAGACTGGAATTGGGAAAAAAACTCTTTATGACCTTGAATCTAGCAGACTGTCACAAAGACTGAATCTCACAGTAAAAAAAAAAAAAAAAAAAACCAGAATAAAATCAGTGGAGTTGCTTCAGTGCATGTTACACACTGAATTAAAGACGTCAGTCTCTACCCATTTTAGCGATGTGACAAAATTGTGTTTATAATACTTCAGCTTCAGAGCTGAGAGCCAACAACTCTTTTTAATTGGAATCCTCACCCTGTTTCCTCCTGTGCCCTTAACCTCTCTCAGGCTGTGCTCCCTGCACAAAAAGTATATATAGATGATGATCTTTTTTTACCTTATCTGCTGAAGTATTGAGTTAAAATTTACATAACACTGAGCCATAAACTTGAGCATTAGCAGAGTGTGTTATTTCCAATAGAGTAGGGGAGCTTGGAGAATTGGGGTGAATTCATATGTTTATACTGAAGTTGCCTAATGGATGGATGCACAGTATAAGTAGAAAGGTTTCAATCCAACCCTGCCTTGCCTTGTTGGTATTAAATAAGTTATGCATTTAGCCATTTCTTTAACATGCACTGAAGTGTCTTCTTTCTAGGAGACAGTGTGAGGATTAGTGAGTTACCATGCCTGAAATAGAAAGCCAAAGGAGAAGAGGTGCAGTGGTAGCCAATTTGTTCAAGCCTTGTTTTGGGTGTGTTTGGAATTCACCCATGCTGGATATGGTCCTGCCTCATTTCTGTGATGTTCCTATGGAAGTGAGTATCTGCCAGTGGCTCACTCTACTCCACTGCACATTTTGAGTTGCATCCCCAAACAAGCAGCATGCACAAGCCCACTGCCCCCCCACTGCTTTGACCTAAATTAAACAGCACATAAATCCTCTGGGATGTTTTTCCCTGTGTAAGAGGTAGCTGAATGCAGTGATCTTAAGAACGTGGGGAACTTGTCCTGTCCCAGCCCACGGGGTGTGTGGATGCTGTGGTTCTGTGTCCCCAGACCCAGCCACGAGCAAGGATTGTCCATGGTCACAGGCAGTGCACACACTCATGAGTGCAGCACATAGTCTAGTGAGAGCTGGAGAGAAAAATGCCTTAATGCAGGACCCACCCTGCTCAGCCAAAGGGGGATTGGAATTTTAACTGTTTTGATTGCTGTGTCTTTTCTATTTTAGGGCCCTGCAGGACCCCCAGGAGACAAAGGGTCACTGGTACAGTATGTCTTTGTAGCTATACCCAATTTCTTTGGGGAGGGAGAAAACCACACTAATTATGTTTTCACCAGTCATTTCATGAGGGCGCTTGTAATTGCTTTGGTTTTGCTCAAGGAATGGTCACAACTTCTCCTGTGTATTACCAGGTATTTGTCTGCTATACTGAGTAGTGAGAAAGAATTGATCAAGAGCCTTGGTCTGGTGAAAACTTTGCAGTCGTCCTGCAAGAGAAATAATGAGTGACTTGTTTCACCCTTCATTCAAAAAATTATTTCAAGGCACATAATTCAGAGGACATTGCTTAGAGCCAAGGCCTCGAAGGTTTAAAAGAAACTATTTTAAAGCATTTTTCTTACATGAATCTTACAGATTTCAGTATTTATCAAATATACTTTAGTCCCTCAAAATTCAGTTTTTCAAGGATGCAATCCATTGGTGTGGCACAAGCAACTATGCATCATGATCTCAGTAGACACTGGTCTGAATTTCCAGCAAAACAGCCAGTCCTAGTCAGTGTGGAAGTGAGGAGATGTACCTTCTTTCTCCTCTAATACGTTCTCATATTTTCTCCCTGATCAAAAACCTTCCTTCTGTAAAGAGTCATTAATATCTCTCCAATGAATAGATGGGAAGCGTGACTTTAGTGATGCACATGAAGTCCCTTGAGACACAGAAATGACTGATACCAGGACAGTGCAATGTGAGCTGTAATTAAGTTCTTTCTTAAACTCTCTCATAGTTGTGTTGGTGCTGGTTAATTTTCCTACCAATAACTATTAGGTTAAGGATTTCTTCTCATCAGCTAAGAAGCACCTCATAAATACTACTGACATTACTGGGTTTGTCTGTTCTCTCCCTACCAGGGTCCCCGTGGTGTACCTGGTATCCCTGGACCACAGGGGCCTCCTGGCCAGGATGTAAGTAAAATGGAAGTGTAAGTGCTCAAGAAATTTGTCAGTGCTTGGATCTAATTTCCTTAAAAATTTGTGCTGATCATCATCTGCAGTAACTGAATGTTACTAGGACTGTCTAAGGGACATGATTTGCAGAAGTGGAGCTCTTGAAAGTTAGGATGTCAAAGGAGAAAATATTTGGAATAAGGAGGATTGCTTCAAGGAAAGTGGGGGACTTCACTACTGAACCATTTTAGAATGACACTGGAGAATGGACTTGGCAGCACACACTGTAAAAGGATGGTGGTTAGGCTGTCTAGGAACTTCTTAGAATCCTTTGAGTTAAGTACCCTTTCTGTTAAAACAGGGCCACAGCTGTTAAGAAGTTCTCTATGAGTTCATTTTGCTGCTGCTATTGTGTGTGTTTGAGGACATTTTAACCTCTTGGTGCATTGTTCTCCTGCTCTCCATGATGAGTCATGGAACTAAGGAAGAGAGGAACGTGGCAGACTCCCAGCTGGAAAGCTGGCCCCTCTCTCTGCCTGGTTCCTCAGAACCTCAGTAGTGCATCAGAAAGAGAAGAATCTTTTTCTTCTATGATGTGGAAACCAGTCCTCTGAAGAAGGCTCTGAAGATTTTGAAAGGCTTGGTCTCTGGGTTTAAGGGAGCACTGTGGGGAGGGGAAAGTGACCTCCTGTAACTCTGCTTCTCAGTGCTGCTCCATGATGCTGTCGTGTCTGAAATGGGTACCAGCTCTCACCAACTCCACAGCAAACACTTAAACACTTTTCTACCTTAGTGTGGCTTTACTGATCACCATCAGGTGCCCAAAGGGGGTCTTTTCCTGTGGAAAGAAGGTCTTGTATTCTTCCCACCTACTTATGCCCGGAGGGGTTGTGGCTGTCCCATCCCTGGCAGTGTTCAAGGCCAGGCTGGAGGGGGCTCTGAGCGATCTGGTCTAGTGGGAGGTGTCCCTGTCCATGGCACAGGTGTGGAACTGAGTGATCTTAATGGTCCCTTCCAACCCAAACCATTCAAAGATGTCATTACTCTGTACTTGGTCACAAGACAAATGATGAAGCCAGGGTTTTCTTCCACAGCCCATGAATGGTGCCTTGTGTCCCTGAGCAGCATTTGGGATTGAGTGTGTCCTGCATGTCCCTTGCTTCAGAAGTTTGAAATTTTTAATTAAGGTGTTTTGAACAGGAGATAGGATAGATGGGTTTGTTTGAGCTGTACTGTGTGAGGAGAGTGCCTGAGGCGGGTTTTTGGAGTCTCTTTCTGGCTCTGCTCGGATCAGCATTGAATGGTCAACTCTTGGAGATGCAGTACTAAGGTCTTTACATTTTTCTTTTCTCTGCAGAAAATTAATCCAAACACAGCCATTCCTCAGACTACTCACAAAACACATTCTCTCTTACACTCACTGCTTTTATTGCAGTCAGTATGTCTTTTAGAAACTTTCTGTATTGTCTGATCACATGTTAAACCATTCTATCAGTTTTCAGAATGTATAATTGGAGGTACAGGGCACATTCCAACATTTCTGGGTGTGTCAGCAGGGATAACCTATTTTGACAAGATCATGCATTTGCAGTTTCCCAATCTCTGTTTAACTAGCATAAGGAACTTTTTGTTCTGCTTCTGCACTCTTGTATGCCAGTGCAGTGTTCCTGTATCCTTTAAAACGTGTCCATTTTTGTACTCTGCTGTGTTCAACAGGATATTATTGGATCAGAAAGCTCCAATTTGAATTGCTAATACGAATTTGCCGTGCAACTCCCAAGCCATGCAGTGTCAATTGCCTGAATGACTTGTCTCTGTGTCTTGTACTTTGCTGTGGCCTTTGCAAATGTATTCCATGTTTTCTTTCTGAGACTGAAAAATTCCTTTAAAATTACATTTACATACATCAAGTTACTCTCTAAATTATTTTTCCAGTTGCAAACTCATCAGATGCTTGTGGAAGTGCCTCCTATCAGGCATTCTGTAATAAAGCAAATCAGATTTACAACTGCATTTGGGGAGGTGAAAGCTATTTTTCAGTAGCTTTGGCCAGAATTCTCTCGCACTGGTGAATAAATTGGATTTTTTCATGACTACATGCTAGATTTTTTCTGGTCTCCTAAAAGCATGTGTCATTATTTTTGGGATAGCCCAAAGTCACCTTTTGAAATATCTGTTGGCTACTCAATCTAATATCAAGAATTCTCAGGACACTGCTCTGTTTTATTAAAATCTAGATTTTTAAAATATTGGCCTAGGTTTACAGTACAGTTGTGCTACTTTGGCCTTGTTCTGTTCCTCTTAGCAAAAGCTTTGCTGTTTGTTTGTCCTCTAGAGTTCATTGTGTTCATAAAGCCCTAGGAATTATCTTTTTCTGTGACAAAGCTGGGACATGTTGTCTTCTTCCATATATAAATTTTCTTGTCTTTAAATTTGCTTTTTTTTTTCTGATTAACAAAAGCTTAAATTCTTAAAGCCTGAAGAGTGTGCTTTTTTTAGGTTTTTATTTCCCCAGTGATATAACTAATAGAACTACTACACTTTGTGCCTACTTTAAGAATCTCAGTCACTTAAAAAAATTACTTTCTCCTTCTTTTGGGGAAAAAAATCCAAATCACATTTCAATCTGGCAATATTCCTGTATCAAGCAATAAAATAGTATAGCCTTAAGTACCTTCTGTCAGAGAACTTGGCCAATCTCCTGGTCTGAGAACAATAAAAAAAGTATTTCAATGATGTTATATGCAGTGCTGTCTCCTCCAGCTGCTGCAGACCAGGCCCCTCCTGCCTGGTTAGATTAGATACATCGAAGAAATTCCTAACTGTGCAGGTAGTGAAGCACTGGAGCAGAATGCTCAAAGAATCTGTGTCTGCCCCGTCCCTGGAAATGCTCAAGGCCACGTTGGGTGGGGCTTGGAGCAACCTGGTCCAGTGGAAGTGTCCTGGCCATGGCAGGGGGCTGGAATGAGATGGGCTTTAAGGTCCCTTCCTATCCAAACCCATCCCATGGTTCTATAGAAAGGTTTATTAGAAGATATGAAATGACAGGACAAACCACGGTGAGCCGATGCAGGGCTCAGCCAAACAAAAGCACCAGCCAGCTCTGGTTTACACATTTTATTCCCTATTCTGTGTGGCCCCCTGTTTGTTTGTTTCTCTCTCTCCCCCTGCACAGCCCCTCATGCATCTCCCCAGCACTATCAGTCCCTCAACCCTCCCAGCTCAGGGACCCCAGTTTACAATCTTATCACTTGCAAGGTCCGGGTTGATCTATCAGGAAGTGCAGTCTGTGATTTTTGATAGCCTGTCAGTTACTGGGAGTGACAAGATCTGCTGCTTCTTAGATCTGTGTCTTGGAAAATTTAGTTTCTGCTTTCCTCCTTTTCCTTTAATTTCCCAGTTGACAAGGTCCTGGATGAGGTAACCTTGGTGCAGCAAGCCTCCTCATATTTCCACATGCCTTGATCAATTAGTGTGAATGTCCAGGTTTACTTCCCATCACTGCCATCCCGTTTTCTGTTGGTCAGGTTTTTGTCCTTGACGTTCTAATTTATGATTTTCCCTTCTCTTCCTTTGTTGAATTCAAAAAGGCCCTTGACCAGATACTCCTAAAGGAGCAGACACCGTGGCCAGCCACCCTTACCCTTCATGTTTTGGGAATCATCTGTTCTCCCCTGACTGCTGGGAGATAAAATGTTTCTGTTCAACACATCTATTTAGTGTCCTTAGATTAGGAAACAATCTGAATGAGACGTTTTCTTATCCTCCTATTAACACTGAGGGCACCTGTTTAATAGGATCTTTCTGTATTTTGATTATGATAATTTTAATTAACATAAACATTGAATTAATCACTTTTTAATTAGGTTAATTATTTATGGTAACTAAGTTCCAGCATTACTGAGAAGTTAATCTTCACCCTGCGTTTGCTTTCGTAATTGCAAAACCTTTGTGGTTGCATAAATTACTGCCAATGGATTTGCAAAGCAGAGTTTGCTGTTCTGAGGTTGATTTTCTTATCCAGTTAGAAGGACAGCTCCAAGGAGCCTTTGTGTTTGTTTTAGGATACTTGCCCCCCAAACCAGAGTACACTTATTATCTCTCCTATTGTCTCCTTATTGCTGCATGCATAACTGATTTAAGAAACTGCATTTCAAGTTTAATTTTTGGTCTTTTAATAGAGCAATCCCACCATATGCCTGTGTGACTTAGACACTTCCTGTATACAAGACTTAGAATTTCTTTATCTTTGAATATTTTCACATGCACTACTTACCTGTGCATCATACCCCATCATAGGATTTTGTCTTTTAACTGCACCAGCATTTAATTTCTTCTTAGCCACAGAATCACAGAATATTCTGAATTGGAAGGGACCCACAAGGCTCATTGAGTCCAAGTCTGAATGGGCCATGAGGGGATCAAACATACAGCCTTGGCATAATTAGCACCATTTACCAACCTGCTAAGCTAAATACTGTATTTTAGCATTATCAGCAGCCCAGTTTCCATCAGTTCCCATTTAAAGACCTTTCCTGTGTGTCAGATTTTGCAGACTGATGCTCTGGATATTGTGCATCACACCTCCTCTTGGCTTTTCCCTGTACTGGTGTGCTGTACCACTCACTGGATATTTTGCTTTGTGCCAGCCACTCTTGGCTGCAAGCTCTTGGAAGTGTTCAAGCATTATGAGCTTTCCAACACTGGTTGTTGTTTGTGTCTTTGCATTTTCCCAGATCATGTTAGCAGCATTTATTTTCAGTGCCATGCAATTTTTTGGTCAGACTCATTTCCTTTTCTTCTGAATTTTCTGGCTTTCTCTTTTCCAGTTCCCAACCCTATTAGCTTTTCAGATGCAGTTATAACTTCTTTGTTTTCATTCTAGCATTTTTGTTCTGCTCTGAGCAATCTGAAGCTGCATCAGGGGAGGTTTAGATTGGATATTAGGAAAAGGTTCTTCATCCAGATACTGGGCAGGCACTGGAAGAGGATCCTCAGGCAAGAGGTCACAGCACTGAGATTGACAGAGTTCAAGGAGCATTTGGAAAAATGGTCTCAGGCACTTGGGATTTTCCTGTGCAAGACCAGGGGTTGGACTTGATTTTTGTGGGTGTCTTACAACCCAGGATATTCTGTGATTGTATTTTTGCATCTCGTCCATTTTTGTCAGCTTTTTCTAACTCCAGGCCCCTACAGACCAACAACATTTCCTCTGCTTTTGACTCCGCTTCCATTGGCCTGTTCTCTGATAATGCACCATACTGAAGCACCATCATCTACATCTGGTTTGTTTGGTTTGGCTCACAAAAGCTTTTAATGGGCATTATCTGTTTGCAGTCTTGTACCTTTCAATTGTTTGACTTTCCCTGGGGATTCGGTGTGTTTTTCAGGTTTGTCAGCTGTGGCACAGAACTTAATCTCTTTTCCTGTCTCATTTTCACCCTTTTGGAGACACAACCAGCTCCACATCATACAGGATGCAAGAAAATGGGTCCATCCCTTTTTGTCTCAAGGCAGTCGGATATCATGTGGACATGATAGCTGTGCTTAATCTTTTCTAAGGATTTCCATTTTATTCACTCTATTCTTGCATGTCTTTTCACATAACTAAGAAGTCTTTTCCTATATTCTTTTTTTAAAAGATCTTTAAATACTCAAATTACACTGCTAGTGCCATGTTCATATTTCAGATCCTAAAGCAGAAGGCTGTCAGTGAGCCCTATGGCATATATTTATAGCTGTGCTACTAGTCAGCATGAAAGACATTTCTGAACTGTCTTTTCTGTGTTGCTTTCTGATCCAGGATTATTCTCATGGCTCAAGTTTTTGCTTTGCATCACACTTTTTAAAGCAAGTTCTATGTGAGTCTTCCTGAACAAAGTAGGGAATAAAAGATCTGTGTAATTGCTATTTAGCCATCCCTCTTCTCATTTGGAGAAGTGGCTGGAGAACCACAGTGGAGAGAATGCCAAAAGCATGACCTGACACTTAGCATCTGAAAGGGAGTGGTCTTTGGGAACACATAGTCTTCTGGATTCACCTTGGAGTTCTGTGGAAGAAGGAAAGCTATAAATGACTGAAATGTTTACTTACTTATTTACTTAACTCCCCAGAAGGACATCTGGGAAGAATTGTGAGCTAAACATCTTCAGACATTATCTTCTCTTTGTTCGCACCTGCAGAAGGTTTAGTTCCTCAGGAAATAGGAGTTCATCCATGAACTTCAGTACTACTTCAGCTCCACTTTAGGTCCACTTCAGTTTGTGTTTAATTTTTCATCTCTTAGAACTTCAGTTTGTGTTTAATTTTCATCTCTTAGAAAGTCAAGGTAATTGAAGGGTTGTTGCTCACCCTGAAGCATTTAATGTGGATGTAGAAAAAGATAATCAATATATTTTTTTCTCTCCTCTAGCAAGACATACAGGATTTAAGTACTAAGTGAGACTCAAGGATAAAATTCAAGTTTGCGCTATAGCTACAGTTGTGGTGTGTCATGACACACAGTGCTCTTCAGTCATTAATCCCCATGTTTCCATCTGGTTATCTGTGTAAATAATACAATTAACTGATTGCCAAAATCAGCTAACCTGACACAAGATGGCAGAGAGAACATCCACTGCCTTTCCTGGCTAAGCATTTCACCAAATTTTAAATGAACTTTCTATATGGATATAGATAGGCTCAAAGAGTAGCTCCTGCTGAGCCTAGATTGATTGAAAGCAACTGCTTCTAGCTTGATCAGCATCCAAATGTTGGTGCACCCAAAAAGCCAATCAAGTCCTGGTCTGTATCAAAACCAGTGTGGCCAGCAGGTCAAGGGGAGGGGATTCTGCATTCTTCCCCTCTGCTCTGCTCTGGTGAGACCCCACCTGCAGAGCTGTGTCCAGCTTGGGTCCCACAGCAGAGGAAGGACTTGGAGCTCGAGTCCAGAGGAGGCCACCAAGGCAACGGAAGTGATGGAGCAACTCTGTTACAAGGACAGGTGGGGAGAATTGGGATTTTTCAGCCTGGAAAAGTGAAGGCTTCAGGGTGACCTATTTGTGGTCTTCTGGTACCTGAAGGGAGCCTTGAAAAAATATGGAGAGGAGCTTTTGACAAGGTGTGAGAACTGTAGGTAACCAAGACAGCCAAAATCCAGAGCTGACATGTAAAGAGTAGATTTATTCCATTACCACACTGGCAGAATGGGGACACATGCACTGCTAAGCTTATTCCATCTTACCACGGGCAAAAGGTAGCCAGGGTAACCTCCAGGCTGCTTTTCTCTCCTCCTCCCAGCAGGGAGGCCCCAGCCTGTGAGCAATGCCTTTGAAGATTTTTACAGTATTCTGTTATCTTCTACAAATTCTCCACTTCTCAGGACAGACAGAAAACAATCCAGAGAAAACACAACACATGAAATTTTCCACACTGAATATTCTTAGCATCCTCCAGCTGCTAGGTTATCTTGAGTGAAAACACCTCTCTTTTTCCCTCCTCATCAAATCTTCCACTTTCAACCGTTTTCTCGCCACACAAGAGGAGTGACAGTAAAAGGGGTAATGGCTTCAAACTGGACAAGAGTAGATTTAAATTAGATATATGGAAGTGGTTCTTTACTGTGAGTATGGTGAAACACTGGCACAGGTTGCCCAGAGAAGCTGTGGATGCCCCATCCCTGGAACTGTTCAAGAGCAGGTTGGATGGGGCTCTGAGCAGCCTGGTCTAGTGGAAGGTGTCCCTGTCCATGGCACAGGGTTGAATTTAGATGGTCTTGAAGGTCCCTTTCAACCCAAACCATTCTATGATTCTGTGAACATCCTGGGTGGCAAATCTGGAGCCATCCCAGAGAAAAACCCATGTGGAATTTCTGCAGAATCAACAAAGCTGAACACAAATAAGATGCTTTTAGATGGTCAGTAGAAACTGTTCCTTTAGATAGAAAAATTATCAGGTAGGACAGCTTCTGTATGTGGTGAATTTTGTATGCTCTTTAATGCTATCAGTATGAATAGAACATGCACTTGCTTGAGTGATGACACAGGTGATGGAGCGGGTGGATACAGAAATTCAGCAGAAAATGGTGTGAGAAAATGTCACAGTGACAGTGACTAACTGTCTTGTTCAAAAGATTTGTTTTCCCAAGTGAGCATTATTTATGCAAAGATTTTAAAAAAATCTTCAGACATGGCTTTTGTTTTGTTTTTATCAAATTTAATTCCTCATTAATGACATGAAAGAGATGCCCACTGGGGGATGGAGGTTGTCCCTTTTCCTAACCCTGCCTTCTGGATGTAAAATTCTGAGAATGCTGGTAATTTCTATGCCTTCATCTCATGAAAACTGATAACACTACACCTCAACAAACAAAAAGCAAACAAACAAACTGATTTTGCTTGTTTATAGGTGCCTTCAGAGATTTAAAGCTTCATCCTTCACACAAGTAAAGTTCACAGTGTTTCCTATGACCAGAAGACAAGCTAAAGCATTCTAATCTCTGTGTGACTCAAATTTAGCAAGGGTTTGAGAGGATGTTCAAGTTGAAGATATTTGGATGAGTTTGCTGTTTGTCACATGCAAGGAGCAGTGCTGCTCAGCAGCAGAAAGTAACATGTGTGCTAGTCCAGATCAGTCAGCAGAGTGCAAGAGCAGCCAGGGGGTTTTTGTATAATAATTTCACTTTTTCTTCATCTATAGGGTGTACCTGGAAATCCAGGGGAAAGAGGACCTCCTGGAAAACCTGTATGTAACTTCACTTTTGTATTACATCTTCCTTTTAACTGTTTCCACCTGTACACCTTACCTCAGAAGTGCACTTGGATGCTTTTCTTCTGCTGTTTTTCTCATCACAGCAGTAAGAAAAAATACTAAAACCCACTAAAGGTTTAGTGAAGGCTTTGGAATGGTATGAAAATAACTGAATATTCTGCATGCAAAGACACTTCCTTAGCACCACTGTGCAGTACCCTCAGCAAGAATTTATCTCAGGTGTGATGAAGAGCAGGGTGGGAAGTTTGGCCCAGTGTGTCCTAGACAGCACAGGGGAAAAGAGTGAGAATCCATGAGCATGTTCAGGAAAAATTCTCATGTCTTGATGCCTCTTAAAATTGCCTGAAATAATGAATTTCTCATTCCACAGGGTTCCCCACCCCTGCTCACTCCAGAGGACATAAATCTCCTAGTAAAGGTAATCAGCCTTGAATGAGGGTGGGAGTTTATCTCTCTATTTGATTCTATTTGATTCTGTTTGTCTAATGCTCTGTGATGGGAAAGTGTCTGAACTACAAGTGCAAAAGGTGTCTTTAAATACTCTTCCAAAGATTAAGACTTGCAGGTCTCCTCCTTGCACTGGTATTGGGACACGAGCTCACAGTGGAGATCAAAATGCCTTCCCCAGCAGTGGAATTACCTACAAAGTTCTCTAAACATTTCTGAGACTTTCTCAGCTCTTTCTGAGGCATGCATTCCCAAGGAGAAATAAACATTACCAAGTTGCATTATCTAAACCAGAAAATGGAAACAATTTTACTAAAATGCTGGATTTTTCACATACATCTTCAAGGTGACTGGAGTAGTTTTGTGAACTGTGGATGCAAATTTAGTTTGTATTGTGAATCTAAAACCCAGAAGTACCTGTGCTTAAAAGTGATAATCTGTCTGAATTTACTCTCCATGTTGAGAATTTCCTGAGAAATTACTCAGTCTTTAATAGGTGTTGACTAAAAAATCTCTATAGATTTACATACACTGAGTTGTGAGGTTTTTAAGCTGTCTTAAACCTGGCAAGAAATCTTTTCTTATTGATTAAAAGAAACTAAAAAATTACCTTCTTTTACCAACCACACATTAACCAAAGGACCCTTTTAAGATTGCTGCTGTGAAATTACTCTTCACTGAAGAGCTGACTTTGTTTTGTGGAGCCCAGTATTGTTCTGGAGGTTTCACTGTAAGGTATTGTTTGGGATTTTTGATCTGGACAAGAGCCTCATTCTTGGGTATGGGATGTCACTTTGATTTTCTTTCATTTTCTTTCTTTGCTTATATTATGGTTAAACACATTTGTGCATTTTTTCTGCTTGATATTTGTTCACTCCATGCTTGATACAGAAAGCAGCACCTTGAAATTCCAGATGAAATTATGGGTGTTTCTCAAGCACTTACATTGTAAGTAGATAAATATGCATGTAGGCACTGAGACTCAGACAACTTGCCCCACATTTTTGCAACGGATCATTGACAGAGTTGGGTGTTGTAGCAGGGGCTCCTGACTCTCAGCCTGATGATTTGTTTTTTATTATGCTCTTATGGGCAGGATTCCCTCCCCTTTTACTGAAGGGAGTCTGCCTTTGAAATGGAGATGTCATACATGGATTCAATTTCCTGAGGATACTTGGAATGTAAAGACTGCTTCAAAGAGGTTTGGAAGGAGGGAGGTAGTGACTCTCCCTGATAAAATTTGGCCAGGACACTGTGGCATTCACTTGGTCTTCACAAACTTCATTGGATGAGTTGTCCTTAGACAAGCTGGCTGCTGAATAATTTCCCCTGCAAAACTCTTTCTGATGTTGTGTTGCATTTGATTTTTCCCTAGAAACCTGCCCTCTAAGCAGTAACACAGATCTTTCAGACTGGAGCAGACACAGGCTTCTATTGCTCTTGTAGATTCAAACCAATGTTTTTCTTGATAGTCTTGCTTGTCTCCCTGGCCTCCCCATCAGGAAGAGCTTTTCCTTGTTTTCCTGGTCCTGGGTGACCAATTAGGACCTAGAACTGATAGGAAACTTCCACGGAAGCATGTGTGAGCTCAGCTGCTGACCCTCACTCTGCTTCATGCTGCCCTCATTGTGGTTCTTTAAGGCAAACTTACCCCAATCCTGAGGTAAAGCAGCAAAGGTTTAAGAATTGTACCAGCACCACAGTGCTGCATTCAAAGTGGGTGTCCATAGGGTCTGCTAAGTGCCTGCAGCCCATTGCTGATGTGTTTTTCTGTGTTCTTTCCCAGGATGTGTGCAGTGAGTGCCCTCCTGGCCCACCAGGACTGCCAGGCATCCCAGGTTTCAAAGGGGATAAAGGTCTCCGAGGACCACCAGGTAGAGATGGCCAGGATGGGAAAATGGTAAGAGCTGAGGGAGTGACCCTGCCTTGGATCTGCTGTTTTGTTTTTCTGTTAATATGGTTGATGGTTTCTTATAAGATGTTTTTTTTTTCTTTTTTTTCTTTTTTTTTTTGTCAACAACCTGCTGAATCTTTCTTAGAGGCCTAAACTTTTTTAGAGGCCTAAAAGAACTAAAGTAGTGTTTGCCTCTACTCTTGTGCATTGCAGGGGATTGCTGGTCCCAGAGGTCCTCCAGGCCCACCTGGGCTCGATGGCCCAAAGGTTGGTTGGTTTTCTTCAGCTATCTAGTGGAAACTTACTTGTGGCTAATTCGTCACCCTGATTATTTTGGGAACAGGTTACCCAAAGAAGCTGGGAATGCCCCTTCTTAAAGGCTAAGTTGGATGGGGTTTTGAACAACTTGATTTAGTGGAATGTCTTCTGTCATCCCCTTTGTTCACACACAGACAGGCAGGCACATCTAAAGCACCTGATTCTTGATGCTGAATTTCATTGGTGGATAGACTTGGGAGCAAGTTTCAAATTAGGTGAGAAAGAAATTAAAGTCTCAGCAGTAGCCACCATGCCTGTTCCTCTCCTTTTTGAATCTTACGTTCTGGAACCACTGAAATTAAGGCTGCAATGGGCTGCTGGGCTCCAAACCACCATCTGTCCTGGTACTCTTACCCAAAACTCCAAATATTTCCTGAAACATGTTACAGGTCAAAGTTTCTTGTTTTAGCTATATTTAGAAGCTCCTGTTTCATGTTCTAGGACATAGATCAACATAAAAGTTCCCTTGTTTGAAGTATTCCAATAATGTCAAATTTCAAGCATTTCCCATAAAGAGGGTTGACACCAGTCTCCTCACAATGCCAGTGCCTGGACACAATTAAAAACTTTATAACTGCCTAATGTGAAATAAATAAAAACAAATCAATGGAAGGAGAGATAAGGTGATTACATGATTGGCCAAAGTTTCCTCCCCACATCCTTTCTCTACTGTCTTTCTGTCTAAAATAGCTCCTGCTATTTCAACATCTTTGTATTTGCACTTGTTAGAGTGCAGGACAAGCTAATACAGTTTCATTAATTAATTTCATATCTTGCAATTAAAATTGTGGTGGAAAGAGCAGCACTATCTCAAAAGTAAACATAGAGTTGATCAAAATGAAAGTATGTTCCAAGATAAAATTTATGAGAGAATTAATAACCCATAAAGCCAATAACTGGCAGAAATGCCAAGCAATCTGAGACATTCCACATCTGCTGCTTTCTTGTATGTCATGCGAAAGCAGAGATTTAGGCAGCAGGAATGGATAGTTAGGTGAAATACCAGGATAAATTTCAAGCTGTACATGTGCATAAAGTCAAATCAAGTAACTGATAGGTAGTCTAGCTTGAATTCAATAAAAAGAGTTCTCAAGGAAAAAAGTATTGTAAGACCCCTGGGAAGGAGCAAACACAAAAACAGTCTTTGTGACTCTTTTCTACATATGTTAGGAGGATCTTTGCAGTGGAAGACTCAAATTGCTCTTCACTTTTGACTCTGTAGTATATTGTCCTTACCAACACCATCCAAGCTATTAGGTCCTGCTCTGAAAGAAGAGAGTAGAATTGTAGATCTTTGCTCATGAGCAGCTTCATTCCTCATTCCTTCTGGCCATCTGAATGATGAATTATTGATAAATAGCACACCTCTTTCTGCCCCTTGTCTCCTAGCTCTCATGTAGTAAATCAGTGTATTATTTCCATGGCCAGTAATTCATTATTGCTCTATGCATTGTTCACACCTTGTTCACCATTACCTCAGTAATCTTCACTATCTTGTCTCACTATAAGCACTGATAATGCAGACATTTGAGTTAGCTGTCTGTCCTGTGTCGCTAGAAAAGAGAGAGAAAAAGAGAGAAAGAGGGGAACATTTTCTTAGTATGAATTTTCTGGCTGCACCTTAGAAATGCTTGTTTTATTGCTGTTGTCCTTGAAGGGTGTGGGCATCTTTGTTGGGTCAGATGGTTCTTTATGAAGATGTGATTTAGTGAAGTGCCTAACAACCTGCCTGGTCTTTAAGGATGTGTAATTCCTCTTTATGCCTATGATAATAAAATATTAAAAACCAGCTCTGCTGGGTCTGCTGAAAAGCCTTTTGCCACATATATTCCTGGCTCCAGCACTGGTAGTGAAAGTCTAGAGAAAAATTTAAGAGGAGGGCGAGGAGGACTCAGTCCTGACTCTTGAGTTTTATTCTTGAATGTCCAAGTGCTTTATGAGAGAGGTCAAAAAGCTGTCACAACACTGAATCTCATTGACTTGCAATGGCTCTTTTTTTATTACCAGGGTGCTAAAGGAGACCGTGGTATGACTGGGGAAGTAGGAGAAAAAGGTGAACAGGTAAAAAAAGAGTGTGCTTTCCAGTAGTGCTGTCACTGTGATCATTCCTTCTTCACTAACTCCTGTGATACCTGTTCAAGAGCACCCTTCTCACAGGCAGAGCAGGAACATGGGAGCTCTTCATCACTGACAAACCACAAATAGGCTCTGCCAAAGACTGATTCCATAGCAATTCTCCACAGACTTCCATCGTCATCTCCAATAAAAACCTCCCAATGCCATCTCTTTCCTCACCTCTGGACTGAATGCATTAAATTCTCTACATTACCTAGCCCTTACTCATTTCCTTGGATAATCCCTAGATTATTTCCAGGAGTTCAGGTGTCTTTGGGTTGAAAAAGCCACTGTGTCTGTTTGTCTTAGATGATGAATGTAAGGAAGATGTCTTTTAGGAGGGACTGAGATGCCACAGGAAAGATGAGAATGGTTTAAATTAGACTTCCATAGTTAATTTTGCCAAGAGCTGAATCACTAGTTTAAGGTGCAAATCAGCACCTCTTCAATGACATTTTTAGGACATTTTAAACAAGCTTAGTTTCCCAGCTGACCTTCTGTCTTGTGCAGTTCCACAATATCTGCTCTCATCTTCTGTTAGCATAGACTAAAATACGCATGGGGAGAAGTACAACTGAAATTTAACTAAGTTATTTCTGAAATGCACACTGTGGAAACAAAGGTTTCACTTCAAACAGCCACAGATCTTTATTTCCTTACTACCAGCTCTCTGTAATTGACTCATTTTAGTGTTACCTCACAATAATCACCAGTTAACTTTTATACAAGTAGACATGTGACTAATGCATAAAGAAAGTCTCTGTTTTCATTCTTCAGGGTCATCCTGGAATGCCTGGCTTCTCAGGGGCTCCTGGAAATCCTGGTCCACCTGTAAGTTTCTCTGTTGCAAAGATGCTCCTGTAGTTTCTTGCTGATAAAGGGTATTGCAAGCTCCATGTGGTAGAAGGGACCATTCCCATCTGTCTGTGCATTGAATTTGCATTTTCCACTGGGTTTTTAATGATCCCCTGAGTGTGATAGAGCTCCCCACTCATGATAATTGCTATTTAATACATTGGCCACTTTCCACTGATTGCTTCAACTCATTCTGTAAATTGTTGCTAAGCTTCAGTTGCTCTCTTTATACAACACAAAGCTGATGATGAAAACTCTTCCATAGGGACTATTAGTACATGTATAGGTGCTTTCCTGTATGTGGAGTATTATTAGCCTAGAACTAGGAGATCTAAGACCATTTTAGTTCTCAATTTTGCGCAGTGGTATGAGACTGAATTTTCTCCAACTTTAATGTTGTGCGAGTTAGTTTTGAATTCAAAGGCCTTTTACATGTCCTTCTCCATCACAGTCCTTCTCATTCTTAATTCTGCTCTATCTATGAATAAAATTATGCTTCTTTGTATTTAAGAAGGGGTAATAGTATAGAATCCTGGCTGAAATCACTTGGCCCTCCTGCTGTCCATATCTCTGCTTTACTCCCTTCAAGTTCGGGGATTTTTTTCTGAGTCAAGGTCTTTTCTTTCCAAGCCACCTTTCATTCCCCAGAGTCATCAGTGCTCATATTGCTGCTTACAGTGCAGTTTGGCTCTGCTGTGCTGAGGGTAGGCCACCTTCATCTGTTCTGGGGATCAGCACAGCCTGGATTCACATTGCACTGACTAAATCACAGGACATACCAGACAAGGGGGGTTAGTTTAACATTCCATATTGAGGTGGTAGCAGTGCCTGAAGGATGTTGGATGCTTTGCTGCTGGGACAACACAAAGACTTGCCTTGTGGGTCATTGGAGTTCCCTGAGCATTATTTTAGGAGAAGTTAATAATAGACACATTTGCTGTGTCTCTATTAACTTAATACTGCTACAACTAGAGAGCTGTACCAGTGGGATTAAAACACTTAAAATTGTCCTATGAGACCTCCTGAACAGACTCACAGCCAAAGGAAAAGTGCAAAGTAAAACTGAGCCTGTCAAAACAGAGCAAAATGTGATGTCCCCTAGACAATTTTGTCCTTCAGCTTTTGCTGACTTTTCCCTCTGTCTGCATTGACTCGTGGCTCCAGGAGTTTGCCTGCCACAGTGTGCTTCATAATTTCTATTCTCCCATAACTGCTGTTCTTCGGAGTTATTTTTGTCATGATTGGCTTTTTCCTATTTGTCCCCTCTTTCCAGAAGGAAGAGCCAAGACCAAACTGAAATATCTGACTATTTCTGGCTTTGGAGGTTGATTGGAATGCAGACGTTGGCATTGCTTTTCAGTGATGAATGAAGAAGTGGGATGAATGTTGAGCTGAATGATTAAAGAAAGCTCCAGAGTTGCCAGCTGTGGTAGGAAACGTGTTGACAAACATATAAAATGCATTAATCATTGACTTTGTTTCTGCTTTGTTCAGGGATCAGATGGGGCACCAGGACCAATAGGACCAGCAGGAAACCCAGGAGACATGGTGAGCTCCAAGCTCTGTGCTTGACTGCTGGCTTCACCTGGGCTTAGCTCTTTGAAGTAAAGCTGAGATGGCATCCATGTAATGTCCTTTGAAAGCTCCCCAAAAAAATCAGTCTGCAAGTAGAACCTCCACAAATAACCACAGGTTACTGTTCTGGCACTTTTTTTACTCACCAAATGAAATTCCAAGCTAGCCAGAGGATAGCCCAGCCCATGGGCCCTCTGCGAATGTTTTTGTACCTGTTTTCTGTCTGACCTTGCTATTGACATCTTGTAGCCTCCAGAACAAGATTTCTAAATCTGTTAGGATGATTCATGACCTAAGGCTAATACCCGAACTCTGTATGGGGATTACCAAAACATAGCCAAGAACCTGTTGAAGGATATCACAGCACAGACTGCTGAGATGCTGGAGCCGGGCACTATTTCCTGGCACCACCAAAAATTCCAGTATAGGTATAATCTTGGAGAAGCCCATGAAGAACTTTGGGATTGCTGTTTCATTTTAAATTTTTCAGATGCTACCTTATGATAATGCATCAGAACACCCTGGGAGAGACAGGTAATCTGATTGATGCTAAATTCAGTTTGAAAAGTTAAAAATGAAACCTCCCTGAAGAATACCTGCAGTTGAGTTGGAAGAGTTTAAAACTCCATTCCATGATGGATTTCTAGAGCAAGGTTTCCTAAGGGACAAGATGCCTTTTGCAGAGCCATTTCACAACCTGAACTTCATCATAAGTAAACAGTGATGGTCCTTCTGATGGCTGTTATGAAATCAGTGAGCATTCTCAGAGAACCACAGACAAGATGGACAGGCTGGCTGAAATACCATTTCAAATGGATGATAAGATTGTGACACTGTGAAAGACTTGAAATTATATTGTCCAGTCCTGTGGGGTGAGGGGATTTCTTGGGATGGTCAGCAAGGCACTTCTGGTAACTACTCATTTAAAAGGTATAAAATATACATCTGCTTCTTGGCAGGACACCTCATCCAGGAAGTTAAGGATGAAATATTAATTGTAATTAAGCTTCAGAAAAAACAAATTACTGGTGATTTCAGTGTTTTTTCAATCTGTAAGAACTCATAGATAATAGTGAATGTTTTATGTGAACCCATCCATTCTGAACTCATGGACTATGACACAGGCTACAAGACCACCTTCTCACAATTGTGCCCTGTCAGACTCTACATGTGATAAATCTTCATCTCACAGAAGCCTCTGGGGAGCTTGCCTGACCCTCAGTGTTTGTTGTTTCTTTCCAGGGCAAAGACGGTCCCCCAGGTCCACAGGGCCCACCAGGGCTGCCTGGACTGCCAGTGAGTGTGATTAAGCTCCTTCTAATTCAGTACATTAAATTATTCATGCACACATAGGTATCTAAAACAAAGAGGTGACACTTCTGGGTGCTTTGAGAGCCATGTATTCTCTGTAGCAGGTCATGCTAATGCAGTGTCCTTGTTCCAGGATATTGTGGATGCTGTATTTGATCACTTTAAAGCAAAGTGTTAATAACAATGTGAATCAGGACTGTTCCTTGCATGTCTTCTCACTGAGAGCACAAAAATCAAGTTGTAACTCCAGTGTAAGGGCACAAGGATTCAGAGACTGGAACATTGATTTTGTCTGAATCCAGAGCCAAAATGATTCCTTTGCACTGATTCAGGTTCAAATGCGCCTTGGGCATAGACTCCTCTTCTGGAAAATGTAACAATACAACATTTTGGAAATTTTTTAATCTGTCATTAAGATAAGAGCCACAGAGAATTCTACTGTCAAGTAGCCTAGCTGAATGAAGATAATGGCATTGTAATGATTTATAACAGTTGGCTTTAGAGTCATGATTTAAGATTGTTGGAGTGCTCGCCTTGCTGGAAAGGGAAATATTGGCACATTAGAAAGGGAAAGAGGTTATGCTGTCACAGGGGTGTGGCCGGGAGAGGTTTATGACTGAGCTGTAGAAGTAGGGAAGGTTTTGGAGATTAAGGCAAATGCAAGCATATCATGATGAGCAGAGTTTTCACACTGACAAAACTCCCACAAGTTTTCCTTATCGATTCCTTTTACCCTGTTTTGCATTTCATTTAACAGGGCATTGCTGGGAATGATGGCAAAGATGGCAAACCAGGATCTCTGGGGGAGCCGGTAATGTAATTTAAAACTGTTTTGCTCAGGCAATCAGAAGCTACATCCAGTTGTTGTTTTTGGGGCTGCCTATCTGTAGACTCCTTAGGGGGAACAAGGAGCCTGTTTGCACATCTGTTTTAAACACCAGAAGGACTGTATTGTCTTGAGTGATTTATAGGCATGACACATGAGCAATCTTGAAAAGAAACTAGGTTCTTTTACTTTTACAACTACCATAAATACACTAAAACTTTGTGACTCCACTTTTACAGCTGTCTTAAACACTGCAGAGTAAGAAGGTTGTCTTGTAACATTAAACCTAGTGATCCATCCTTTTGATAGAAGTTTATGGGACATAAAAAGTTTAGAGGAGGAGTCTTTAAAGAAGCATTTTCTGGGTTGCTTTGAGGCAATTCTGCTGCCCAGAATTAGAGATTTTATATTTGATTTTCTCTACTTAGTCTATACTTGCATTGACTGAGGGAAAGAAGCTGAGCCACAAAGTTGTCAGCTAAAAGGCAGTGTTAATAAATTTGGCAGTGAATGTTATTTCTTGCAGCCGCGTGTGTTACGTGAAGAATGTGCTTCAAGTATCAGGCATTGCCAGCCTCTTTCTGGGACTTCTCAAATGGGACTTGGTGGTTGTGGGAACAGCCAAGTTGCCAGGCATTAGGAGAACTGCTCAGTAGAGGAGTGCTTGTCATAGAAGCTGCAGATAGTTTGTGTTTGCACTAAACCACACTATTTCTATGTGCAGATGCTGGTTTTGCATGTGCTGCTTAGATATTGGTGCAGCTCTGACGCTGAAAACGTGTAGCAGTCCAGAGCTGTGAAATACCTCAGGACCTCAGGGTGCAGGTGACAGTGTGTTTGGGAAGGTGTCTGTCACTGCTGGTCTCCTTGCAAACTCAGACTCTGCCGGACAAACCCTGGGCACTCCCTGTTCTCAGTGATGTGTCTAAGGGAGAGGAGTGGGAAGATCTCAAAAGCAGTGGGATGGACCTGGGGCTGTCTCTAACATGAGTATTATTGTTTCCCACAGGGCAAGCCTGGAGAACAAGGGCTCCCAGGCCGGGAGGGTGCCAGAGGATTGCCGGTGGGTGCTGCTCTGAAGGGTTCCACCCACCCAACCCCCCGCACTGTAGTCAGAGAGCATTTCTTGGGCAAATGGGTTCTTCACTGATGCAAACATACAACCAGTCGTGGCACTGTGACTAAATAAAATACATAAATAAACAGCAAAAATAAACATTTCTGAATCCTTCACACATGGAGAAGAATAAATCCCTTATCTCAAAATTAAAACATGTAACTTCATACCCTCCACCCCTCCAACAGAAGTCACAGCTGCAGCCGTTGTGCTCTGTTACATGTCCTCTGAAAGAGTGGGGACAGTGAAGTTTGGGGGTAAATAATGTATTAGCTGATACACAGACCACAGACTTGGTTTTACAGCCTAAGGAGCTATGGAAATCTTTTCCTGTGATGCAGCCCTGCCTTATTACTCCCTGGGACACAGCTGCTCCATGCTGATCAGTCCCTAGTAACTTCTGGCAAAACTGGAAAGGTTATTAAAGAATCATTCAAGCTAGAGTTTTCTTAGTGTTTCCTGCAACAGAGTGATGGATAATTATTGATTTCATTCCCTTGTTTCAAAGGGTTTCAAAGGACAGAGAGGAGATACAGGTCCCCCAGGTCCCCGGGTAAGTAACAGGTACCTCATGCACAATCTTCTGGAGAAAGATTGTGGGAATTGAAATTGTCTTCTGTGAGGGAGTAGGTAAAAATGATGAAAGTGTTTCATGTGGCTGTTTTCAACTATGGGCCACATCTATGGCACAAAAATGACAGCAACTGTCCTTATCCTGAACCTCTGGTTCTGGGGAAGGTGAGGCAGCTGGTAGAGCTGAATCCTCTCATGTTCTCTTTGAGACAGTCCTTTGTGAAGAAGTTTCGAGGATGCCTCCATACCACATCCTTCTGGCAAAAATGCTGGCAAAGTGAGGACCCCTACTGCACTTCCTAGACAAGTACTACCTCTCCTCCACAAATGCTGAAGAAGTGCAAAAAGTTCAAGTACTAAACTTACGGAAAAGTGAAATGTCCCTTTGACTTAGTTGCCTGTGGGGTCATAAAACCCAAACTTCAATTCCTGCATAATAAGTTGTTCTCCACTCTGTTTGGAGTTCCTTGGTGTAAAAGGGGGAATACAAAACTAAATGTTCTTACACCTAATTCTTGCCTTTTTTACAGGGAAATAAAATTCTCTGCTTGCAGAAGCTTACATGAAAAATCCAGTGCTGGAGTTTCTTATCTCTTCCTCATTATAATAACTTCTGTATCGTGAATGTGTCGGTGGTTTTCAGTCCCTGCAGTAGCAGTAGCAAATAATTTGCTGGAAAGCAGAGCAATGTCTTGTGCATCACTTACAGGAGATGTTTCTGAGTTATTTTTATAAGCTGCATGTCATATAAGATGAACGAGAATCTTGTTGGCTTTAAAAAAGTTTTCACTATGCTAAGTCACTCATTGCAGAAATCCCATACCACATATAGTGGTGATACTGAATTTGACCTTGAGCTGATCTCTCTTCCCTTTCTGCTGAATTGCAGGGGGAGCCAGGTGTGATGGGTCCTGCTGGTCGTGAGGGGCCACCAGGGAAGGATGTAAGTGCACCATTTTGAGCAGAAATGAATCTCCTTCTCCCTGACAAATGAAAATTTTAATTCATGGTGACCCTGACCTGAAACAGCTGCAGAAACTTCAGTGAAGGGTGAATTACTGCAGGGAATGATTTGTGCGAAGATCATTAGGGGAAACAATGAATTAGAGGGCCTTTGTCACTGCTCAGCTGCTGGCACAGAAATGTCAGATATATCTTTGGATAAGCAGAGAAAGCAGCATTGTGTGAAACCCAGGCTGTGCTTGGTAGCCTTGGACCTGTCTTCTGGCAGTCATCTCTGAGCAGTGCTTCGCTCTGCAGGTCCCACCAGGCCAGGCTCTGTCATGCTTCCTCTGCCATAGCTGTACCTGACTGAGTGTGTTGCTCCACTGGGGTCTGTGAAATACCTATGGAATAAGTTGCTGCAGCTCAGAGGAAAGAAAGATTGTACACACAGTCCCTCTGGCATGATTAGTGTCAAGTGCAGTGATAGAACAAAGTCCTGGGAGGGCACAGCTGACGTGGGCTCCTGCAGCAGCTGCTGAGCAATGTTCTGAGCAGCTGATGTGCCACTGCCATGGGACCTGGAGAAGTGGCTTCTCATTTGCACCCCTTTGTGTCACTGGAAGCTGCTGTGCTGTAAATGGTACCCTACAAAGTAAACTGTAAGGCAGACCAAAAGGAACCCCTCAGAGGAGATGAAGCCTCCCTGGAGAGAGAATAGGCTTGCCAATTCTTGAGAAATTTCAGATAATTTCTGTCCCTAAGAAATACAGCTTTAAAATAATTTGATAATAACCTGATAGAAGTGGTTTCTGCCTGTAATCAAGCATCATTTAGTAGTGAGTGTTTAAATTCAAAGGGTTGGTTTTGCTCATAAATAACTGAAAGGGGACAGTGACACTCCTTTAATCCTTTTCCCCTTAATATGTGAGAAGAGCATATTTTAACAGGAACATTTTAAAATGTTTGTTCACTTGTCTCCATGTCAGACCTTTCTCACTCACCAGAATATTTCTCTTCCTTTCAGGGTGATCCAGGTCCCATAGGACCACAGGGCCCTCGAGGACTCCGAGGGCAGCCGGTGAGTTTTCTCTTCTGACAACATTTCTAGAGTCCATAATAGTTCATAGAATGGTTTGGAATGATAAAGATAATGTAGTTCTAACCCCTTGCCATGGAAAGAGATGCCACCCACTAGAGCAGCTTGCTCAGACCTCCATCCAGCCCAGCCTTGAAAACTTCCAGGAAGGGGGCATTATGTGTTGTTGGAATGTTCTGCAGTCCAGAAATCTGGCTTGAAAGAAGAGAGTTTAGGAAGATTCAGACAATGTTTGATTCAAACACTTTGCCTTTCAGAAAGACAAATAAGAATTATATTGCTAGAAACTCGTGAAAACTAGTGGAACGGACTGATAGTTGCTGACTCTGTGGGAAAAACAGTTCAGTGGATTTCTGTCGGGACTGCAGAGTCAGAAATACTCATATTTCAGTCCGGCCTCTGGGATCCTACTCACTTCTCACATGGTCTCAGTTTTCAAAGGCAGACACTCAGAGTGGGTGCCCAGTCTGAGTTATATGGGGTCCAGTTGTGATATATTCACCTGTACTCTTCTATTTACAGCTTCAGTAGAGATATAGAGATCTAGTTGACATTTCAAAAAGTCTCATTTGGGACGACTCGGGAATTACTTTTATTAATTTTATGGGGTTTAAAATTCCGTCTTAGAAATTAATCCATATCAAATCTGAATTGAGATCTGTGTTGCTGAACTGAGGCACATCTTTAGTGTGTTGCAATGAGTGAGTTCTTTTCCTTCTTGGAAGACCTGGTAATGAAATAGATTCTACAGCCATGATCAGGGGAAAAAATACTGACTCAGCAATGCCTGGAGTTCCCTCAGCAGCAGGTCCCTCCAAACTGGGGAGGCTGGGATTTAGATTAGACTGTAAGGACATATGGAGACCTCCTGTGTTCTACCTCATAATTTATCTCATTATTCCTGAACTGTTGGCATCATTCGCTATCATGTCATGCCCCTGCAGAACACTAGCAGTGAGTAAAATTATTTGGAGAGAGAGAAATTCCTCTGTTCCTCTTGTTCTTCCTCTTTGTTTCTTATCTAAAAAGGAGTGTGAGGCATGATTTTAAATATTGACAGTACAAGGGCTGGTCTTCGTGGTCAACTCCAATCCAGGGGAAAACAGAAGAGTGTAAAACTTCATCTCACCAAACTTTGTGGATGAATTATCTCAGCTGCTTTCTTAAGGAACAGTGAGAAAGAGGTCCTTTTAAAGGATGATTTGGCTCATTCTGAATTGTGTGGTGTCAGATAAGTATCAAGTGTTAGAACAAGTGTTTCTCTCCGTTCCCCAATAAAGGGGAAGCCTGAGATGGTTGAAAAGCATCTTGCCTAAACAGAGGTGACTTGGAGCAGCCAGAGGAGTTGGCTCCATCCATCTGGAAGGATGCTGCATATGATAAGGACAAGGTTAAAGGAAAGGAGAAGTGCTGGTTTAATCTTCCTCAGGCCTGTAGATTTGGGTCCACATGCCATTTTATTTCCTGAGATCAGAGATGCAGAAGTTGTGAGATCAATTGGAAATAAGATACTTCACAATCTGTCTAAATGATGCTAAAGAAATCCCTCCTGGTATAGGTGTAGCTGGATATTTCTAGTTTTAGCATGCAATACATTACTAATCTTTTTTCTTTTGACACAGGGCAAGAATGGAGTGCCTGGATCTGCAGGAGAACGTGGCCCAGCTGGTATCCCAGTAAGTACCACAAAGGGAGACTTGTGCAGCCAGGAGAGGTGACTGATGAAGTGTAGGTGGAGTGGATTATGTGTAGCTGGTTACCGTCCCTGAGGTTTCCATATCGGAAGATGGGTGATCTGAAAATCACTGACTGGCCACAACTTTGAATGGGATTTGGCTACATTCCTAGCATTGAGATGCTAGCTGGGTCATCATTTTTCCCAGTGAAAGTTAAGTGTTCACAGCAAATGGAAATGATTGATTGCCTAGCATGGGAAAAAGATTGGCATGCCTCATCTTCACCAGTAGATTTAATTTTGCCAAGCAGAGAGCATGCAGCCAGCAGAGAGTTGTCAGAAGGAAGGAGAGGGCCTTGGGCAGTTGGCAGGCTGCCATCGAGGAATAGTGGCAGCAGAAAAATCCTCACAGGCACTTGAGGGAAGAGCAGACAGCGGGCAGTAAACCAGGATCAGGAAGCATAATGAAACTCCCCTGCAGCCATCGTATGGGGAAGAACAGCTTGGAAATGAAGAGCTGCAAGAAGGACAGTGAGGAGCTGGTGGTTTGGTTGTTTTTTTTGTGTTTTTCTGCTGCTGAAAATTGTCTAGAATTCAGCAAATCCATGCAAATATTCCCCTTGTGCCCAGTAGTATCTATTGAAATACAGGACTCCTCTCTTTCTTTGCCCAGTAGAGAGAGAGAGTACAGCTTGCTGGTCTGTGGGATGAACAGGAAAACAAAGTTAGAGCAGGAGGAATGTGAAAAGCTGCAGCGGTACTACACTCTTTGTGACCATTACAAAGTCATAAAGCCACCCCAGCGTGGCCACAGACTTGTGCCCTGAGCCAGCATCTGCAGGGATGTCTTGCACAAGCAAATACCACCTTTCTGTGTGGGGAGGTAGAGACAGGGTGGTGCGCTCTGACAGCCTTTCTGCATCAAAAAAAAATAAGTGCCACAGGCTTTTTGTCCTTGACATAAGCTCTTCTTACCTTCCTGAGACTGCTGTCATTGCTTCTTGCCCCATGGATCCTCGTTCTTGCCTATTCAAACTTTTCACTACACCCACCCCTGTTCCCAGTCCTATCACTGCTCTTTTACCTTCTGGGTCTTTATCAGGTCACTGTGGCTTTGGGATGCCTTGTGAATGCCAAGTAGGGATTATTATTTTAATCATCATAGTGTTATCACAGTACCTATATGATGTGACCCCAGGACTTACCAGGCAGCTTCCTGCACAAACAGCACCACAGCAGCCTTTCCTCCAGAGGACTTTGAGTCCAAAAATAGCATAGGAGATTGAAAAAGGATAAAGTCAGATGGATGAGGAAGGGGAAACAATGAGACAGTGTTGGTCAGCAGAACAGACAGTCATCTCATCATTATCTGCCATTAAAATGAATCCTCTCCTTTTTATAAAGGTTATTATGGGAAGTGTCTCTTTGTGCTATACAAAAAATTCATTTATTTTGAAATGCACTAACTTCCTTCACGGTGTGGTGTGACCAGCCAATATTTTATATTTCTATTTTGAAAAAAAAAGGAAAGTGAGGAAGCTTATCATGGCAATAAGGATGTTGTTTTTTTTCCCACCTTAACCATTGCAGACTTGTAATCACAAGGTAAAACCTGCCAGGAGCCTTCTCCTTTTGCATTTTCTGTTTGCCAGTGCCCATCACAATTCACACTTGCTCATGCTTAAGCCCACACACGGCAACGCAGTCCAGCCCCTGAAGTCTCCAGGGCAAGTTACACACCCCAAATCCATGTGCTTTGTGCTTGTCAGGCTCATTGGTGCTTTGCATGAGTTTTACTCTAAAGAAATAAACAGGTACAAAGTTCTGAAACTAAAGGTTAAACTAAGAGTTAAAACCACATCAGACGTGTGCATGAAACAGATCTGTATCATGAACTGTCATTTCAACTGCCCTGATCTGCAAGGAAAGAGACAGTTTAACAGAATATCACAAGAGATAAGTGAAAGATATTTTATAAATCAAACCTGGAAATAAAGGCAAAGGAGAAGCCCTGTAGCTGTCTGTTGGTTGTATTCTTGGATTTGAGCAGTATGACCACCTGTGCTGGTTTCCCTCTCATCACCAATTACAGCATTTGCACTCTCAGCATCCCTTATAAATAATGTGACACCACAACCATAGAACACACGCCCTGCCCCTCCCACAATTGTCCCTTCCTTTTCATCTTCTCCCAGGGACTCTGCATAGCTTATAAGACAACCACAGTGCCTGCAATATCCTTTTCTAAAATACTTTGTTTTTCCTTGTCAGTGTTGGGAACAATGTTCCCAACAGTGTTCAGCAGTGTAGTACTGCTAAAGTGAAATTTCCCAGTTCCAGTATATCTCTAAATGAATGCTCTGGGAAAGAGGTGTTTGGGAAAGGTCTGCTAGTGTCTGTCTCATTTCTGTCCTAAGGGTCCCAAAGGAAATAAAGGAGAAACGGGCAGCCCAGGACTCCCTGGCTTTGTAGGACCCCGAGGACCACCTGTAAGTATGTCTGGGGATGGATTAGATCCTCTCTTTTAAGTGTTAGATGGGAAGATGGGATACGGTCATCTTCAGTTGGGTTAAAAATAAAGCATAAGCAGGAGATCTGACAAATCCAGAAGCCATATAATTTTGCTTTCAAAGGAAACTGTACTGGAAAAGTAGCATTTTTCATGTGGATGAACAACCGTAATTTCATGTATGGAGCTGGTGCTTGTCAGTCAGCCCTGATAATGTGTACATTAATCAGACTGCTTCAATGGTCTTCTCTAATACGGGTATGGGGTATTTAAGTTCTCAGACTACACCTCTGCATGAACCTTAGATGGACTAAACAGGGAAATTGTGAGTGCTGATAATAATACAGGTACTTCTGATATTTGCTATTCTGAAGGAAATTCCTTTTTTGCGAGCAACAGAGGTACATTGCAATTAAAGCATTCATATATCCCCCAAAGTGTTCTAAAATAATAAATAATAAACCTACTCCCATGACAACATCACAGCCTCAGAATCCAATATTTTCAGACCATTCAAGGTGAGTAAAAGATGTAAATTCCATTGGAAGGATGGAAAAGTGAATCCTAGGTTGTTTTGGGTTTTTTTTAATTTCTAGATTTGTTGTGACAAAAAAATGAGATATAAAAGATTTTTGTGGTTTTCTATCAGAACTGTATCTTCCACAGAATGGTTCTTTTTTCCTTCTGTATTTTTTGATATTTTGTTTTATAATTTGAAAGGGAGCTTTTGGATTAAAAGAGGAGAGAGAAATATTTGTAATTAATTTTAAGCAGCAAACATGTGGCCATTTAAAACTGAAGTGGCCCTAAGGAAAACTCAAGTGAATTTAATGAAGCCTAATTTGAATCACACATCTCTGATTAGTTCCATTCCTCATGGATACATGTATGGATGCTAGCACAGCTGAAGATGCTATGTTTCCCAGGGAAAATACTGCATGCATGTTACAGATATGATCATGTGTGTTGGCGGCAAACAGATTTAGAAAGATCATTTTTTCTACACATGATATGGGAAAGTGGCAAGGATTTCACCAACAACTAGTTTAGTGTTCATTTTGCTTTATCTGCAGTTCAGGACAGAAGTAATTTCTTTTCACTGAAATACTAAAATGGAAACTGTATTTTCTAACTATCACATTATAAATACAAAGAAAATAATTTATATATATATAAATAATTATACAAGGGTACTTATTCAAAATATTATTTAATATCATTGTGAAAGACAGATGAGAACTTAGGCTTAAAAGTCCATTATCCTCTGTACGTGTTTTTCCAGCTGGTCTAATACAAGATGGTGCTTCTGCCTACAAAATGTACCTCATTTACATCTTCAGACACTTATGGATATAATGCTGGTGCTCCTTTAGTTAAACAAGACCATATAAAGTGTATGAAGCTTTGGGAATTGTTGGTAAGAAGAAGGAACAAAATGTATTGAAAGCAGGAACACACTTTTAGTGAACCAACTGCCCTCAGCTGGTTTGTTAGAAATTACTTCCTGTTATTTATGTTTACATGGGATGCAAATTCACTAAAAAAATGCTTTCCAAATAGCAGGATGTGTCTATCCAGAAATGATCAATAGCAGTATGGTAAGGAAAAATCATTCCAAAAAAACCCACATTGCTACTGTGTAGAAGAAAACTTGTGCTGCTAAAACAAAGTTAGACATGGTTATTAGGTAGAGTCTTTCTTCCAACTCCTCCAGTGTGATGCTAAATCCACTTTCTGTGTGTCTTAGGGAGAACCCGGAGAGAAAGGTCCTCCTGGAAAAGAGGTAAGTAAAATTCCCAGTTGTTTCAATATACAGCTGGTGTCATGGGGAAAAAAATCACCAAGGGTGTTGCCAGGGTTCCAACAAATTGTATTTTTTTTTCATAGAATGGTTTGAGTTATAAGGAATCTTAAATATCATCTATTTCCACCCACCCTGTCAGAGGCAGAAGTATCTTCCACTAGACCAGCTTGCACAGCACTCAATTCAACCTGACCTTGAACCATTCCAGGGATGGGACATTCACAACTTCTCTAGACAACCTCCTCCAGTGCCTCACCACCCTCATAGTGAAAAATTTCTACCAAATATCATCCTCTCTGATTGTGGAGCCAGTTCCCCTCATCTTATCCTTCAGCCCCTGACAGAAAAAAAAAAAAAATCATCCCCATTTTTCTTATAAACCCCCTTTTACTACTGCAAGGGACACTGAGGTTCCCCCAGAACCTTCTCTCCTTCAGGCTGAGCAATCCCAGCTCTCTCAGCCTGAGTCCACAGCAGAGGTGCTCCAGCCCTCAGCGTCTTTGTGGCCTCATCTGAACTTGCTCCAACAGGTTCATGTCCGTGCTTATATTCTGGCACCAGAACTAGACACGGCATTCCAGGTGGGAGTCTCACTAAAGGAGAGTGGAGGGAAAGAATCACCTCACTCAACCTGCTAGTTATGGGTTTGGTTTTGTTTGGGTTTTGGTTTTTTTGGGGGGGGGTGGTTTTTGGTTTCTTGGGGTTTTTTTTGTTTCTTTGTTTGAGTTTTTGTTTGTTTTTTATTTTAATGTTGATAATTGAGAGCAAAAGGGAAAGCTGTCAGGAAACTCTGAGGTTGTCATGGAAATAAATTTTCCTGGGGTCACAGGAATCATTACAAAGGCATGTTTTTCATTATTTACTCTTATTATGGATGGTTCTTTTTAATTTTGGTGCAGGGCACACCAGGAAAACAAGGTGCCATTGGCTCCAGAGGAGAGAGGGTAAGTTGCAGAATATTACTAGTTATTTCATGATGTTGAAATAAAGAGAGCTATTTTGAGTTAGGGGCTGGGACCAGAGGTCATTCAAAACTGAAGCCAGTGCTTCCCAGTCTCCCAGGTCTCTCTTTAATTATTCTCCATCACTAATAATTTGTGGATCATTTGAAGTGCACCAGATGTTGTACTCAGTGACTTTGCCAGCTCAGCTGTGAGTGTTTCTCTGTGTTTGGAAATCAGAAGTTTGCCTCTTATTTTGTGGTGGTAATCTCCTTCTTTTCACTTAGGGTGAGCCTGGCATCAAAGGTGAAAAAGGCCCTCGAGGAGAAAAAGGTCCTCCAGGTGATCCTGGGATACCTGGTCATAAGGGCCATCCAGGACTGATGGGTCCCCACGGGCCTCCAGGAGACACTGGGCAAGTTGGACCTCCTGGTCCTCCAGGACAGCCAGGATTTCCAGGACCAAGGGTAAGATTGACAGAGAAAGGCTTTGTACAGTAATTTTCCTGTCATGAGAATCAGAAAAGTGCCTCAGAGTACATTGAGGCTGACAGAAACAGGAGTAGGAGCGTGTTATAAGGGGGAGGCAATGCTTTTAGCTCTTGATACCCATGAAGGGGAGCTGTAGCACATCTTCAGGGAAGCATGGAATCATAGAGTGGTTTGAGTTAGAAGAAGCCTTAAAGAGCATCTAGTTCCAACCCCCTGTCATGGACAGGAACACTTTCCACTAGACCAGGTTGCTCCTAGCTCTGTCCAACCTGACCTCAGACACTTCCATGGATGGAAGTTGGGAAAGGCTTGTGGAGGTGTTCACTTGCACTTCAGGGGAGCTACATAATCCAGACCCATAGTCAGCGTGGCCAGTTGCTCACACCTTTTACCCCTAAATGCCTCAATCGGTCCTGTGATGGTGGCCCTGTAGTCTAAAAAAGGTTCATTCTATAAGGGCAGTAATGTGTAGCACTTCATACAGAGGACTAACACCTTCCTCTCCTTCTGGTTGTTATGAGAGACAAAATGCTGAGCTGTGGAAAGGTCACTGCTCTATTCCTGGAAATCCTGTAGTCAGCTCATCAGAATTCATCAAATACTATTTTTGTTTAATGTTCTCCCTCTTTTTTATTTTCTTTTCCTCCCCCCTGTTGGGAAACAATCTCACTACTGAGAATACCTGAGAGTGGTTTATGTTGCAGAATTAGAAAAACTACCAACAGCAGTGAAGCCACTGTGCCCATCCTGAGGATGAATTGGAGATAATCTCGGAGGAGAATAAACAGATAATAATCTCTGATGTAAAAGCTGACTAAATTTTAGACAAAGCATTTCTTTGTGTGTGAAATCAAGTGATGATTATGGAAACTTAATTTAACTAATAGGGCTAAAATTTGAAAAGATAATTTGTAAGCCTTTAAAGTATGCTCCACAATTATGTTTACTTAATGGGATATATACTAAGAGCCATAAAAAATTGCTTAGTACTTCATGACAAAATTATTTCTTTTGTCACCAGCGACACATCTTTTTCTCATGCAAAATTTGTGTCAGGAAGGAGGCAGCAAATAGACCAACTCTGTCCTTATCAGCAATGCTGTTGATTAAAAGCAAAATGTCACTTAGCTATTCAATAAAATCTCATTTTTTTAATGAAGAATAACTTCTGATTCAGAAGAGCTCACTAGGTTTTCATAAATATAGAGAACACAAACTGCATCCTTGTATGTTAAAAGAGTAAGTGTGAGGGAAAAGCAACACTTTTGCAAAGAGCTGATACACAAAATAATGCAGTCTTTAGGCTGACCAGAAGTATTTTCAAAACAGGCAGAACTACAAAGAGTAATTTTAGCCACAAAAAATGGAAAATATATTTCAAGAAGAACATCTAACTTTCTGATTTATAAAAGAAAATATTTGGTCTTGCTTTTTGAAAGTGGTTAACTGTTTAAATGTAGCTACAATTCTCTCTTGAATTTTTGCAAAGGCAAGAGCCTGGCTACCCTAAAATCTTTTTTTTTAAATTATTAACTTGGAAAGCCACAATCCAAAAAAATCTTCCACCTATCAAAAATGCTTTCACAATTTATTTAGTTGCAGCATCTAGAGTTGTTGTTCACATTACTTTGAGTTTTCACAGCTATTATAGTGGTACAACAACAAAGGCACAGAAGAACTAAGAGAAAGGATGAAAAATACTGTGCCTTGAGACTGGGTAGGGGGCTAAGGCCAGGCAGCCACATCCCCTGTCTCCCTTCAACAGTCTGAAATCAGGCAAAAACTTGTACTGGTTTGGAAGAATAATACATATGCATAAACTGGCTTCTGTTTCCTGAGATAAGGCTTGTTGGCAGGGAATGCATCCAATATGACTGTTTCTAGCAAGTCAGTAGCCAGCATTAGAACCTTTGGGGCGCACATACATCTCTCTATAAGGAAATGAAATGTGCCATGATGAAAAAGAGCATGGGATCTCCACTGTGATCTGGTAGGACAGAGATGTCTCCTGATGTGATTTCCACAACTGGTCCTATAAGTGCATAGGAAGAAAATTTTCTTAAGGATGGAGATGGGAACAGATTTGCAACTAGTGCCCTCAGTCCAGGCTCTCTGCTTAAACCACTGAGCCCATAGTTTCAAAGCAGGCTGGAAAAGGAGAATGCTTTTGACTCCATCTCTCACAGCACAGTCCTGGTTAAGCTGTCAGCTCAGGGCTTGTGCCAGGACACTGTTTGCTGAGTTAAGAGCTGTCAGGATGGTCGTGTCCAGAGAGTGGTGGGAAATGGCACTGTCTGCACATGGTGTCTGGGCACTTGCAGTGTTCCCTGTGCCCAGTCCTGTTCAGTGTCTCTCCTGCTGATGTGGGCACAGGCATCGAGGGTACCTTCCATAGTAAATTTGTGATGACACCAATTTGGATGGGAGTGTCAACATGCTAGAGGGAAGGAAGGCTCTGTGGGGGGATGATGTGGGCAGGCTGGATGGATGGTGAGGTGCTAGAGGAGAGAGGTTCAAGAAGAGCCAGGTCTGGGTCTGCCCTCATGTCCCAAAAATCCCCTGCAGTGCCCCAAGCTGGGGGCACAGTGGCTGGAAAGATGCCCAGTGGAAAAGGTCCTGGGGGTGCTGGCTGAAAGTGGTCAAATATGAGCCAGCATGTGCCCAGGTGGGCAAGGAGGCCAGTAGCTTCCTGGCCTTCTGTGTCAGCTCTAGTGCGGCCAGCAGGGCCAGGGTGGACAATCACCAGATTGTCCCTCTGTGGTGGGCACAGGGAAGGCCACACCTTGAGTGTTGTGTGCAGATGTGTGACCCTGTGAAGATGCACTAAGTGAGAGTTGCCTTTGCCTGAATTAAGGTGCCAAGGAGACCGTCTACCAAAGTCAACAATGGGGATTTTATTTAACAATTAATGTGGAGTAGAGGGATATAAAGGATTAGGAAAGAGTGGGGTGAGACAGTAAAAGAAGGGGCAAAAGAAGACAAGACGCTGGGCTCTAGCAAAGTTCTGTCAGCCGATCCTGCACTGCGTGTCCCAGTGGTGTTTTGGAGCAATGCAGCTCAGGCCTAATGTCAGTTATTATGGGATTCTACAGCGCTGTCATCCTTCCTCAGCCGGCTCTCCCTGACCAGTCCGCCTTGCTGTTGGCTAGAAGCTGATGGGCTGGGGCCCACCGCAGGACCTACCTTTGGCAAGAGGTTTCCTCAGCCTGATCAGTCATCCTTGCGAATCTTCCTTGTTCTGGCCCTGGGCTCACTTCTCTGGCTGCCGCCTGAGGCAGCTGAAGGAGAAAAGCTGGCACAGAGCCCGCCGGGCTCTCTTGGCCATGGAGCGCCATGGCCATGGGGCCGGGGGCTGCAGGACGGCTGCTGCAGGAAAGATGTAAGCCAGGGCCTGGGCAGGCACCGGGAAAGCCCCTGCCAGTACCAAAGCCCCACAGGGATGAACCTGGGGATAAGAACAGACAACTTCCATGTCTGCTGCATCGGCCTGGTCCGTGGGGTCAGCAGGCAAGACAGAAACAAAAAACATATTTGTGTCCGTGGGCAATGCTGTGAGGAGATGCTTGCTGTGCCCCTTGTCGCAAGGATCAGTGTCCAGGGGAGAAGCTGGTGGCTTTGCTTCTTTGTCTTGCATTATGAGAGAAAATGTGCTCTTTGTCTCACTCTCCTCCTCTCCTGCAGTGTCCCTGACTTGGAATTCTTCTTCCTCCAACATTGCCAGTAACTGGTCTGTCTGACTATCCCTGCATGGAGCATCCTTGTTGTTAAAGAGAGACCTCAGCTCTTCAAATGGGACAAGAGGCACGAGCTGTGTGTAGGATTCCATCTCTCCTGCACAGTCTTTGCTTCAGCTGCAAAGGCTGTGCGGCACCGAGGGGCCTGAAACAGGCCCCAGGGAGAGACCCGATGGATCCCAGAGGATGTAGGTGGTCTTCCTGGAGATTTCTGGATCCAGGGAGGAGAGGATGTCTTCCTCCAGCTTCTCCAGCTCCTCTACCTCAATATTTAGAAGATGCTTTGAAGCATCCTCAGGCACTGTGCACATCAGCTTGCCACACGGGCTTTGCTCAGGCAGCTGATGAGTTCCCCTCTCCTCACATGGGCTTCCAGATGAGAGAGAAGCTGAGAACTCTGAGCATTGCTCAGGCTCTGACGTGGCATAAAGCTCCTTGTGCCCCTTTTTGCAGGGATCTTTGTCCAGGGCAGAGGTTGCTGCCGCTGCCTGTTCCTCTTGGAGAGGGGGAAGTGGTGCACCCTGTGGGTCACTGTCCCTGTCTCCTGCAGCCTCTGTTTCTGGGAGCTCTTCCTCGTCCCACTCCGGCTCTTTTAGAGGAGTGTCCCAGCACTGTGAGTTGTCTGAGGCAGAGCACGGCTCTGCAGTCACACCAGGAGACAGGAACTCAGCGGTGTTTCCCGTCTCTCCTGTGGGCCCTTCGGTCAAGCCAGGAGGGCTGGGCATCACCCGAGGCTCTACATTAGCCTCTTGCCTGAGACTTGACCACTCCTGGGTACAGGTGGACTTGGTGGACCTTTCTTCACAGAGGCACAGGTCACGGTCTCTAAAGAGGTCTCCGTAGGCATTGCCACCTTTCTCTTCCTGCTCCTCAGTGAGCTTCTCTGGCTGGTTTTCCCCCGGGTAGTTCCAGCCAGGCCCAGTCCCTGTGCGTAGTGCCATGCCACCTGGCTTTCGCAGGGGCTTCAGACAATTGCCCACCCTTGCTGCTGACATTCGCAAGAGCCACTCGGCTGAGCTGTCTGGGGAAGGTGTTACCTGGGCCCCATCAGCAGCCAGAGATTCCCACCATGGAGAAGGTGGCACAACTTCTTGGTAGCCACTTGCCATGGGGCCTGTGGACCATGCTCTGCATCTGGGAAAAGACGCAGACACTGCTGGGGCTGCTGGCAGAGGGGGCAGCTTGCTGAGGCTGCTTTTTCCATTTCAGGCCTGAGCCAGCACAGAGGTGTCTCTGGCAGTGGAGGGCCGTGGAGAGGTGGCAAGTCTGACACAGACAATCTTGGTGTCTGTGGGACTCTGCTGCTGTGGGGCAGTGAATGCCTGCCCTCCAGGCTGGCCTCCTGTCTTCCACATCCTGTTGGTCTCTGTGAGATGCCCTTTCTGGGGACCAGTCTGTCCCTGTGGAGGGGCATGATGGTCTCCAAAGTGACCTCCACTGCTGCCTGTGGCAGCCTTTGGGGCTCCTGTGCGAAGCAGGCAGAGGAGTGGGATGGATGCAGCTGTGCAGGTGCGCTGTCCCCCCTCACGGTAGCAAGTCCAGGCCTGGCCCCAAACTAGGTTTGACCAGGGCAGCCAGGCTGGGCTGGTTCCCAGCTGTGCTCGCTGTCTCTGAGGAATTCCTTCATCCAGGCCATTTTGGCACCAGCTCTTCCCCAGAGCAAGGCTTGGTGCCAGGCCTGGCTGGCCTTCTCTGCCCCCAGCCCTCCCCCAGGTCTCAGTGCAGCCTCTCCCTCCATCCCCATCCCTCACCTGTCGCTGCTTGGACAGCAGCGGCTGCCCCTCATGGGATTGGCAGTGGGCATTCGCTTCCTTCCTCTTTGACATTTTGTCAGTGCTCTGACAAGCACTGGCCAATGTACCCAAGAGAGCCACCACCCTCATGGTAAAGAATTTCTTCCTAACACTTAATCATTCCTCTTTTAGTTTAAAACTGTTCTCCCTTGTCCTATAACTGTCTGATCCCTTGATTGTGGTTATCTAGTCTCATCACTGTGATTCTGACCTTTAGGGAGAGCCTCCATCTCTAGAGATTTTGAGGAGACTCATCCAAGAGGAGTTATCCAAGCAGCTAGATGGTAAGTAATCAGTACCAAGAAGCCAGAAGATGGATCTGAGAGTATGAATGATGCTTTGCATAGCTGCGCTGGCACCTTTTAAGGAAGGTAGTATTGCAGCAAGCTTGCTTGGAAGATGTGTGAAATGAAATGTGCTTTACAGTTCCCGAGCAGTAGCACAGAAAGTAATCAGAGTAGATTGTAAACTTTATTTTGAGGTCCCAGCTGGAGAGGAAATGTTCCTGATTTTTGCCTGTGACTTTTGATACTCATCAGTATAAGAAGAGGGGCTGGAGGGGATATGGGCTGCTGTTTCTCTCGAAGTATGTGAATTGCAAACCACTACTGATCCCACTGACAGTGAGATGCAGAGATCCTTTGCACACAGCTCTTAACCCTGCTGGCACCCAGCTGCAGGCATTTTGTTCTAAAGATCACAGGTGAATGGGGTGATTATTTCACAGTCGTCAATATATCTACACCAGTCTGAAAGCATTTAAGATCAATGAAAAGAATATAGAACACTCTTCTCCCTCTATTCTATAGGATGTTTATGTCATGCTGAGTATTTTATGAGCTCTCAGGGTTGACATGTTGTAACCCCAGCCAGCAGCCAAAGTCCACACAGCTGCTCACTCACTCCCCCACCAGCAGGATCAGGGAGAATCAGAAGGGTAAAAGCTGACTCATGGGTTGAGATAAAGACAGTTTAATAGGGAAAGCAAAAACTGCACCCAGAATCAAAACAAAGCAAGGAATTAGCTCCCTGCTTCCCATGGGCAGGCAGGTGTTCTGCCATCTCCAGGAGAGCAGGGCCCCATACAGGTAATGGTTGCTTGGTAGGAAAAACACCATCACTGCAAATGTCCCCTGCTTCCTCCTTCCTCCCTTCCCTTTATATACTGACCATGATGTCACATGGTCTGGAATATCCCTTTGGTCAGTCTGGGTCACCTGTTCTCGCTGTTTCTCTTCCCAACCTCCCCTGCTCCCCCAGTTTCCTCCCCAGTGTGGCCATAGGAAAAGCAGAAAAGGCCTTGGCTCTGTGTAGGCCCTGCTCAGCAATAACAAAAATATCTCTGTATTATCAACACAAATGCAAAACATAGCCCCATACCAGCCACTGGGAAGAAAATTACCTCCACCCCAGCAAAACCAGCCCGGTTGTTCAGGGTCTTAGCACTGAAATGGTGAGCAGTGTGTGCCTACCTGGAACAGCCTGGAACAAAAAAGGTTTTTCCCTAGACACCAGCCATGTAGCTAGCATCTCTGTGTAACAGAAGTAGTAGGAAAAGGTTCTCCTTTTCAGAGCAGCGGTGGTCCCAGTTAACAGGGATCCACCATCTGCACAACTAAAGGAAGAGACATTTCAGGTTCTTGGAGAACAAAGAGCAGAGGATGATTGAAAGTTTTATGATAAAGTATGAAATTAAGAGAAATTTAAGGCTACCAAGAAATGAGATTTAAATAATTTAGAGAGGATCAGGGATTCGCAATCATGGATTATGGAGGAACAAAAAATGAATGGCCCTGGAAAATTGATCTGTGATTGACAGTACTTGGATTTTACTGGGCCCCTGGTTCTGGCTCTTCATCTCTTGGAGCATAGTCCTTCTGGTCTAACAAACCCATTTCCCTTTCTTCACAGCAAAGTTACCCTATATCCTGGCTCACATACAGCCTGCACAGGTAAAAGCATCCCATGGCAGACCAGGACCTCCTGGTCCCCCTGGGAAGGAAGGACTCCCAGGAAGAACTGGCCCTCCGGGAGAACCTGGCCGGCCTGGACAGACTGGGTCTGAAGGGCCACCTGGACCGATTGGTCCCAAAGGTCAGTGAAACTTGGTGTATTGGGGCAGTCCAGTAAAAGGATGTCCACTCCACTTTTGCATCCACCTTTCCTTTTAGTAGCTTATAAATTGTCCTTAAAATGCAGGTGTTGAAAGTGACCTCAGTCTGTTGAACCAGAGGTGTTGAATATGACTGGTGTGTTCCACCTCTAGCAGAACTAGAATGGGGGGAATCTTCATTCCAACTTAATGCCTTCTTTTAGAGGATTGGCCACAATTATGAACTGTTTTTGGTAAAAACATTGGCTTCAGTGTGGATGAAAGACCTATAGTAGTGTTTAATTCTGTAGACCACTCTCATCAGTTCATATTTTTTCTTTCTCTCTCTCTTTAGGAGAAAGAGGAGCAAAGGGTGAGAAAGGAGACACTGGCATTGGCCAACGAGGGGAAATGGGTCCTCCAGGAATTCCAGGTGTGTTATTCAGAAATCCTCACAAAACACAACACTTAGAACCACTACCAAGACACAGGTCTCTGTGAGAGATCTGTAGAGAGATGATCAGGATCACATAAAAACAACATACAGGATTTCTGTAGGATGTGGCCCAAAGGGAAGAACTATATCACTAACATAATATTTGGCCACCTTTATTTCCTCAGCCTGATGAATGAGTACAATGAACCATCTCAGTTACAGCTAAGTTAACTGACCTTTGGATCAAATCCAAAGTGAAGCTTTAATTATTAGATGCACTGTGAAGTGTTTTCTCTGCCCTTGGAAGAGTCTTCCTGTGACCAAACTGAACCCAGTGGTTCAGCTATCTTTAGATGTTATAAAAGGTCATATTGAACACCTGTGCCTTGGGGATACAGCTTCTGCTTTACTGTTACTGACAAAGCAGCAGCAAATACAGTTTGTCTGCATTCTGAAATTAGGAACCATTGATCAGTTTTGCCGTCACTGCTTTCTTGGGGAAGGAGCTATGGGAAGCCTTCATAACCCCATGCATTTGGCAGACTGGCATTGCCTTCAAATAACAATGTGCCCACTGTGCTCTGCACCAGTGGGTCATCTCTTACCTCCACTTTCCCATTCTCACCTGCTCTCTGTGAGGACTCTATGTCATTAGTTGTCTCATGCAGCTCCATGACTTCAGCATGGAGATAGAGGAAGAGCAGTCATATCAGAGCTGAGCATGCCAAGGTTGCCATAAGGAGTGGAAATCTTCATTTCAGACAAGACGCTCTGGTTCTACCTTGAGATACATCCTATCCAATCCAAACCTGTGGAAGCTGCTGTCTGCATCCCAGATGGCAGCAAAGCCATCTCCTGTGACATTACACTGTTGAGTACTGCACGCTGGGGGTGTCACTCTGCTGCCACTCACCAAGGGCATTTTGTTTCTATTTCAGGCCTCCCAGGGGAGCCTGGTTATGCCAAAGATGGGATGCCAGGACCTCCTGGCCCTCAAGGTGAAGCTGGTGTGCCAGGTCTGGCAGGTCCCCAGGGACCCCCGGGAGCCAATGGACAGTGTGACCCCTCTCAGTGTGCTTACTATGCAAGCCTGGCTGCCCGGCCCTCCAATGTCAAAGGGCCATAGCGTGCAGGGGGCAACCCCAGACTTGTTTTGAAAACTTGAATTCCTCACACCTGCCAAGAGCTCTCCAATGTCTTCAGCCGTGTTTCTTTCGCGGGAGGCCTTATAAAGCCAACAAATGCTGCCGGTCGGTCAGATTATTTTTATGAATTATAATTATTATTATTATTATTATCTTTGATGTGATATGTGAACTTATTTTTTTGTTTGTTTTCTCTAACATCAGGGCATATTAAAATGCTAAAAATAAGTGGGTTTTTTCCTCTTTTGAAAAGCATATAATAGCAATGCATTGTATGACTGTTTATGCAAAACCATTCCAATGCCAAATTTTTTATGTGTTATCTGATTGATTCTTTCCAAAGTTTTATCCCTCACCCTTTCAACTAAAATCAAATCCTGCAGCCTGGGGCATTAACTGTGACACACAGGCACAGAACTGTTGGTGCTATTTGCCATTCACATGGAAGGGAGGAAGATAAAGTCATACCAAAGCTGGAAAAGATATGTCCAGTACATCCAACTCCCAATGGAGAATTTTGAACAGCTAGTGTGTGCTTTCCAGAAGAACCTTGTTAAATTTAATATTCTTCTGCTGATAAATGAATGAATATTCTGTAGGAGCTACTTTTTCATGGAGTCGTGGGATTTCATAGTAAAGGCCTAAAGGGATGACAGGGAAGATCTAAACCTCTCTGTACTGGAGAGTTTTGTTCCAAGAGATGGAGCTTACTTACCTCTGTTAGGGAGATGCCTTTTCAAGGTTATCCTCTGTCAGGTCAAGGATGGCAAATCCCCTGTGCACTGTCAGCACATGCACAGCTCCCTACCACTGCTTCATCTGAAAATCAGCCAGAGCAGCATAGAAAGTCCCCTGGTATTAACAACTCAGGAAGCCAACTGTGATCCAATTCACTGTTTTGGTTGATCCATTATGACAATAACTTGGCAAGTTGTGTTACTTAGAGGGCTGGTGCATAGTGCAGGCTGGTCTAGGAGGATGTTGGTCTTTGTTGAAAGGATCAGAGCAAAGTGATGTTGAGAAATATGAGGGAAACTGTGTTTGAGGGTGAAAGCAACAAGCCAGACAGTGGCCGTTTCTCTCTGTCAGCTAATTGCCAAAATCATCCTGAGAATTCAAAGATGAAGTAAAAAGGGGATGGAGTCTAAAAAGATCTTCATAATAGGTCATTTGTGAGCTTAATTCTCTGACCAAGCCGTGCCCACCTACTAAGTGCAGATCTGAGAAGTGATCAGGCCTCGAATACATGCCAGCCAGCAAAGCAGCTGCATTTTCAAACCTCTCCTGCACAAAGCAGTTTGTTGTGAGAGATGGGAGTAATGGACCTGACACAAGTACTAAGTGCTGAATGTGTTTGGGAATCTCATCTGCTCTTTTGGAGATAGAAAAGAGGCACCCTGCCCTGCTAACACATTCACCATATGGCATGGTGCTTCCAAACTGACCAGCCCAAGCAGAAGCCACAGCTGTCAATAACCAGTCCAGAGTCAGACCCTGAGGCTAAAGCCCAGAGATGAGCATTTGCCAGTCTTGGAGTCTTTTCTCAACCAGCAGCAGATAAAATTTGCCTCTGCCTTACTGAAAAATGAAATGAAATAACAAGTACAAATGCCAGGGTTAAACAAAGTCTTTACTGTGTAGCTCTCAGTGGTGCTATTTTTGCTATTTCCTATGCAAATAAACTCTTTGATTTGATTTTACTGTGTTTCTTGCTATGGAAAGACCAATCAAAGTGAAAATACCATGAAGTGAAAAGCTTGCCCCTTTTAGGGATCTCTCAGTGGTATATCTATTACTGTGCTGCATCTTGGGTTAGCTTGCTGGATTTTAGTATTAAGCAAATGTGTTGATCACATATTTAACAGAAACATTTTTCCTAGTTCAGGCTGAGATTTCGTCCCTCCAGTGGTGAAGCAGAACAGGATCCCTATGTGAGAGCACCTCCTAACATGGGATGAGACATTGCTTTGGGTAAATTTGGTGGTAATGAACAGGTGTTACGGAGGACAAACATGTTGACTGGGCCATGCAAATGTGACATTTAATTCCTTTCACGATGGAGACTCTTTCGTCTCTACAGGCTCTCATCATGGGTGTCTGGTGTGCTATGTGTGTCATACAATTCAGAACATTCTAATAAGAGAAGGGAATGAGAAGGGAATAAACATAACGATGTTCTGTTAAAGAAATTTCAGCGTCTTCAATTGGGTCTTTAACTCCTGTGAGGTCATAGAATAATTTGGGTTGGAAGGGAACTCTAAGGGTCATCTAGTGCAATCCAGAGTAGCTGAGATGGTGCAGTGGGATCCAGCTGAAGGAGATGGAAGGGTTTTTTTGATAACCCTTTTCATTTGAACGTCTGTGGGAACCATTTCCAAGAGTCTGTATTCGGAACACAAGGGACACGTATCTTTAATAGCAATTGAAAAATCTGCATGAATTAGACACAGAATAAATTTATGAGCATTTTCCACCCGTAAAAGGGGACACAGCCTAATTCCCTTTACTCTAGCACATTGCCTAGCATATGGCTATCTGTTCAGTCTGTTCCCAGAAACACCCCAGACTGTCTCTGTGCCCTGAATTCAGTGGATGCCATTTGGGTGCCATTTCCCTGCTTTTTCTTAAACCTTGTTTTCTCTCCAGCCAGTTAAATGACATTTACCAGGAAGAATCTGTCATTAGTGAGCAGAGTAGAAGACATGAGCTGCAGACTCAGATCAAGACCCATGTTTGTACTCATCCACATTTTAGTCATCAAAGGGAGGTTTCTATAGGTGCCACCTCTTACAGAAGCAACTCCTAAAGGAATGTACCCAAAAGGACACCTGCAGTAACAGGTAAGAAAGGAGGGTGTATTTGGCAGATTTCAAAAACACAGTTTTTGCTTCAGTCTTTTTGTATTTGCAGTCTTTGGAAAGGTGGCGTGAGATTACTTTCCAAAGTAGGTCTGCCATCTGGGAAGCCAGCAAACCTACAGGCACAGCCCTGGGCATGGTCAGAAGCTGCCCTCCAAAAAATGCAAGAGTCTCTGTGCCTGGGCAGGTAACTGTGTGCGTATTGTCTGTCCAGCACTGTGCAAGATGAACACAGGCAGCAGCTGGCAGGTAGGGCAGGGTCAGTGCTGGTGGCTCTCTCCTAACCACCCCTGAATAAAGGAAAGTTGTGGCTTTGGCATCTCAGTGCTCTGTCTCTGCAACCAAGTGTGTGGTAAATCACCATACAGTCTATTCACTGAGTCTGAGGCTTAAACCTGGGAATAGGCTGATTTGTTGGATTTTTTTTGGCCCTGTGACAATGTACTGCTAAAATTGCATTATAAAGCCAGACAATATATTATTCAGATTTTTAAAAGGTACACATGGGATTTAGGGCATCACCGTCAGTTGCTCTTTTTTTTCCTTTTTTTTTTTAATCATGTGTAAATTACTGTAATTATAGCAAACAGACTATTATTTCATTCAATTTTTTGCCTGTCAAATAAACAAATTACAAAGAACAAAGCAACGGATTCATTTGGGGGAAATATTTTTTTATGTTAAATTATCTAACATTTAATTATTTTATTTATTATTGTTTTCTGAATAGTTTTGAATTAGCTGTTTTTTGGATGCTGTATCAAATGCCTGTAGGTTTGGGTTTTTTCTTTCCAAAGAGATATAATAAAAACACTGTGGCAGCTAAGCCCAAACTCTGTGCTCTGACCACTGGACTGGTTAGAAGATGAACACAGATTTTACATTCTGGGCAATTATTAAAAAAAATTATATTTAAATAAAATGAAATAGGGTCTTCTGTTGGTTCAGTCTTTTAATGTGGAAACTGGCCAAGCTCTACCCTGTTAAACATTGCATTTGACGGCTTCTGGAGCAGGACTTGGTGCTTAGGAATGGCTGGGTGTCACTATCCACAATATATGGGGCCAGAGCCACTGACAGCTATGATGCAGGACCTAGGAGAGTCTTTCCAGAGCTTCAATGGGTGACCTCAGGGGAAGGCACATCAAATAATGTAAAAGGTTTGTGTCTGGGTACCTCAATCCCATGCTTGGTCTCTCACTGTGAGATTCAGAATAACAGACATAGAACCATAGATATCCATAGCAGGAATGGATCCACAAGGATCATCAAAGTCCAACTCCTTGACTTTAAGGAGTCGGGCTGTGGCACCTGCACTTTGGTGGCTTCAATGAGAGCTATAGAACCTGGAGATCCATTCAGTTTATCCTAAAGTATTCAGCTGCAGCATTCTGAGCCGTATTGCCTACATTAACTACATCTCCATGGAAGAGAGATCTTCTGGTAGCTGTCTTTATCTTCCACCATCAGTAGCTCACATCCCCCCTGAGCTGGTGTGGGGATATTCATGTTATAGGTGATGGCAGGTCAGGTGCTCTGTGACCAGCAGCCAGGCTGCTCAGGAGGAGTGGGGCAAGGTTATGGCAGGAACTTGTACTGTCCTTAGACAATGAAAACTTCCTTAAAATTACTGCACTAACTCAACAGTTACAACATAGACTGAAAAAAAATCTACTTTCAGCCTCTGTGAGCTGGAGCCCAGTGCTGGTGAGGGTTAAGGTGGGTTCTCCATGGCATGGCAGCAGGAGCAGCATAGGGATGAAGCCAGTCTGGAGCTGAAGGCGAACCTCCTGCCCCAGTGTGCAGCCCTGGCAGGGGTGAGCATTCACCAGAGACCACCAAGAGTCCTCCTTGCTTCTGCAGAGCTGCTGGAGGAAGAGTCCCTTTAGCAGCCACTCAACTGCCTTCTACATAGTAAATTTGGTAGCTGAGGCCTTTAGGGCAATATGGGTCCATTAGGGTTTGGATTTTCTTTCAACACCTTTGTAAATGGTGAAGTTGAATCAAGAAAAAACCTGCTTAATTTTCCTGATTTGGTTTAAACCTGGAAGTTACATGCATAGTAGATACTTGTCCTCTGACTTGTGAAATGAGAACAACTGCTTAGAAAAGCATTAAGATGTGATGATGCTTTTGGTAGTTGCTTTACAAAGCAGATTTTTGTTGTAAGGGTTAATACCTAAATACCTTGCAGGGCTTGGCTCCACAATATTGATGCTGGCAAAGTTGTTGAAGTTTGTCTGAACTGAGAATGAGACCATCCTGCTGGGTGTTGGGGATTTTGTCTTGAAAATGTAGTCTCTTTCTTGCTACTTTACATTTTGTAACATAAACTGTATGTAGAAAGCACAAGGGGACAATCAGGATTATTAATCATACTCCCAACATTCCTATTAGCCTCAGGAAGAAGGATGTCCTGCAAGATGGAGCAGAGAAGAACCTGCCACCTTCATAAGGGAAAACACAAAGTCAAACTCCAGGTTTGGAAAAGTGCAGCAAGACAACAGTGCCATAAAGCACAGAAACTTCTTTCTGACCATAGCTTTGTCTCTGCATGACATGCTGTCTGAAAGACTCGGGTTTGGATTTGAAGTGAAAAGCATGTTCAAACAGAAGGCAGCACATGCAGCAATTTGGTTTATTTCACAGGACAGATGTATTTGACAATGTGTTCTTAGAGACACATTTTTCCCCTTAGCAATGTGGGGGATGGTTTTCACCCAAGTCCGAAATTACTGTCAGCACAACAACTTCTTCAGCACCTTCTTGATGGAAGCTGAGTCTTATTTTTATAGTTATTTGTGAGGTCTGTTGGATAGCAACCTTCCTCTGCAAGTGAAAATCTCACTTTTTCTTGGCTGCTGCATTTGTGTCTGATGTACAGAGATTTCTAAGTTATTGTACCCATTCATGCTTATGAAAAATTACTGGGCTCTCTCAAGTTCTGCTGAATCTTTTTCATGTAAAATCTATCCCTGGGAGGTGTCAAGGCCAGGTTGGATGTGGGACCTGAGCAACCTGGTCTAGTGGATGGCATCCTTACCCATGGCAAAGGGTTGGTACTAGATGATATTTAAGGTTCCTTCCAACGCAAAGAGTTCTGTGATTCTGTCCCAGGAGCTTAAAATACCTAAGCAGTCTCACAGGCAATTGATACGGTTTTCTGAAAATGCATCTGGAAGAAATCCAGGGCTTGATTTCAATATGGTTATGGTATATGCACTCTGAATCCAAGTCAAGGCCAACAGCTGGTATATTCCAGGCCTTAAAATGTGTATTTCAGGGTGAAAACCAATTAAAAAGCACTAGAATCTAGAACCTAAGAGAGAGAGTTGAACAAGAATCTCAAATCCTCTTGCCAGCATTGTCTGAATAGACAGCTACTAACACTCATCCCCCACCTGTGCAGCCACACACTCCCCTGGTGCTGGAACACAGCACCCACTTAGACTACACCTCTAACACATTGTCTGCTACCCCCGAAGGCCTGTGGGGTGCTATGGAGACTTCTCTCCTTGAGAAGCATTTGAAATGGCTTTCCTGAGCAGTTTTTAGCTGAAGGGCTTAAGGATTAGAGGATGAAGTAAAAGAGGTTGGCTTTCCCAGCCTGAGGCTTCAAACCCATAATTTTCTCCTTCCAGAAAAATGCCTTGCTCTCTACATCACATGCTGTGCTGAGTGGTTTGAGATAAACCTGGCATTTTACACATCTACAAAACCTTTGACAGCAAGGAATAAAAATTTGCTTTTAAAAATGCCATAGCGTTTTTGTGTTGCCAGTGCAACAAAAGAAAAATGGTATTTCCATGGTGTAGGGGTTCACACACTTAGCAGGAGGGAGGAGGACTTCCAGGTTTTAAAACTGATCCTTTATCGTGTTTGCTGAATGTTAAAGTTACAAATTGACTTGAGGACAAGGTATGTTCATGGTTCCCAGTTCCCAGGTACCAGCTCTTACTGTCTTCTTCTTGTCCCATTTATCATGTTCTTGTCCCTTTTACCACGTGCCTTATCTACTCTGCCTTGCTGCTTCCATTGCAATCCCAGTCAATGGGAATTCTTCAGGCGAAGGCATGCTTGATACTTCCAGAAGGAGAGAGCTACACACAAGCAGAGATTTGAACATATCTGTTGAAAAGCAGAGGCAGTTTTCCCTGTCTGACCACTGCTCACTGGTTGCAGCCTGAGGCCATGTCACAGCCCAGGAGCTGGATTTGTGTGCTCTGCAGAGCAGGAGGGAAAACACCTGATTTTGTGAGAATACCAAATGTTTACTCAGTGGGATGTATCTGAGCAACTCAAACACTCTGCATGTGTGTTGGTAACGTGCCCAGCAGAGCACAAACTTACAGAGAACCCTGATCCACCAAAAACCTCAGAGGCTGCTTATGGAGCACACAAGTTACTGACTGTCTCCATTCAACCAGCCACTCTTCTGGTGGAACATGGATGCAGTCACCTCTCCTAGATGTGCCTGTCCAGGTCCTGATCCACTCTGGAGGTACCTTACAGAGCACGATCCGAAATACAAGGGGAAGAAGAAACTCAAGATCTCTGGCAGAGAGCTGCTGTCAGTTCCCATACAGGTCTTTGGCTTGGACTAGCTGCAGGTGCTGGAGATGAGCCCAGAACAACAGAGCTGCCTGAGGTACAGCATGGAGCTGCTTCTCCAGGAGATCAGTCGTCTGAGGAACCTCACCTACCTCTATCTGGACTCCAACAACTTGAAGGAAATCCCTGCTGAAGATGGGGGCATGCCAAAGGCTGCACAGCCTCCACCTTGCCAACAACAGCCTCACTGAGTTGCCTGCACCCCTCTGCCAGCTGAGGAGCCTCACCTTTCTGGATGTGGGTGATAACAAAATAGATACCATCCCCTCCAGCATTCGGCATCTGGAGAAACTGGAAACATTGCTATTGCTCTTTAACTCACTGGGGAGCCTTCCTGAGGATATCTGCCTTCTAAGGAATCTGCACACACTTTGGTTGGGAAACAACCATCTACAGTCCTTTCCAGCAGCCTTTGGGGAGCTGGTGAACCTGGACTGGGGGTACAACTACTGCTCATGCAATTTTGAGGGGAATCCACTGGAGAGTCCTCCCCCTGACATCTGCAGCAGTGGCCCTGAAGGGATCAGAGACTATTTCTCATCACTTTGTAGGATTAGGAGAGACTAAACCACTGGTGTCAGTCCTCTTGAAGTGACTGAGATGGATTTATCCTGTGCAAATCATCTGCACAAGCAAAATGTGTTTCAGAAAGAAAGGTCTGGTGAAATCACTCTGTGGAGCTCAAAAGCTTTCTCTTTGCTGTAAGGTGAATTCTCTGGCAGTCTTCTGGTTTTTTGTTTGTTTTGTTTTTAAACTAGTATTGAACAGTGGTGTAGACCTTTCAAAAACCCATTCAGGGAAAACTGTAATCTGTTTTCATATTTACAGTTGCATAGACTTTTCTCAGGAAATGTTGCAGGCAAACATCCAGTCTGAGAAAATATGCAAGTCTGAAATGATATAGTCAGGTAAACAACTGGTATGTAAATAGCAATAATCTGTACTCTCTGTTTGCCCACTGGGTTGGGGCTTGAGTCTGGACTGGAAGTAAGTACAAGCTGAGATTTCTGGAAGCTTTTAAGGTCATTCTAATTTGTGAATTTGGCTTTATTCAGGTAGCCCAGAGTCTCATAATTTCCCCTGGTATTTTGCATGAAGCACACAGGTTGAATCAGCTCAGGCTTCTGTCTGGCTCTGGATAAAAAACAGCCTGTATCCATGTCCCACAAGATACTGTGCAAACAACAAAAACAACCTGTATCCATGTCCCACAAGATACTGTGCAAACAACGTCTCCATTCCTTTGGCAGCACATAGTGTATTTCTCCTGAAGAGCAGCATCAGCTGGCTCTGCAGAGTACACAGTCAGGGCTGTCACACTCTCTGGAGGCAGCATGGACCTGGCCTTGCTGTGCCAGCCCATCCAGAGCAGACCCCAGAGATACAGCTCCTGGGATCTTCGTGATGCACAGGGGCAGCCCAGATTTAGAGGAGGCAGCACGAGCTGAAAAAGTTCACACTTTCACTGAGTTTGGGAAAGTGTTCAGAGCTATTAAAATAAGAGTATGCAAACTTCCTGAAAGGGAACATTCTGAGAATCCCTGTCATAATTGTTAAAGGCTTCATCAGTGTTACATTATGGAAATTTGCTGAGACTCCTTTCTGTTTCATTTTGCTCTCTCTTCCCCCTATTATCAACATTTTCCTCTGACCTCTAACTTTACTCTTTGTGGGTGTTTTCTCTGTGGCTACTCCATCTGACATTTTTGTTTCATTATTTTCTCATCATCAAAAACCTCTCATTGCCTTGTAAATCCTTTTCTTTCCCCTCTGTCTCCTTTGTTTCCTAGTTCTCCTTTGGCCAGAGAAAGATGCAGTTTTCTGTATTTTGTGGAAGGAAGGGCTGAGTCAGGCCTGGTGGGAGCTGAGCATGTTCTTGCAGCATTCAGAGAAAAAGGGAGAAAGGCAGACATTGATACACAGGCCATTAATTCTCTTGTTCAGTGTCCTGTCATTTTCTTCTCTTTATAGCAAAGATCAGCACAAGATCTGAATCAATGCTCAATTTTTTCTGGGTGACAGAAGCACAACTCCAGATATGCTTAACACAAACGGATTTTTACAGTGCTCTGTCCCTGACCTCTGTGAATTATACAAACCAGCTGTGACTTTTTGGTGTCATGGTAACCAGATTCATTATATCAGTGGGCTATCACACAGACATAAATGAGTTCATGGCAGTAACTGCACAATTACATCACACCAGTTCATTCAGTTTTCCTGCAGCTGATTATTTCTAAGATATGCGACATAGGAAAGAAAGGAGTAAAGGGACCGTGGTGCCTTGCTCAATTGGTTCTTTCTGTGGCAGCATGGAGAAATGGAGATGAAAGAGCAGGACAATGAACTTCAAGTGTTTTGCAGTTCAGGGTTTTTTTCAGAGGAGGTTTGGGACAGTGTGTAAAGTAGCTCCTGAAACTGATGTTGACTCAGGCAGAGGCTGCAACAAGGTGGCAACACTGAAGATGTTGAATGACTGTGGTCTTGTTCCTGTTCCTGTCATTCTCCAGACTTACACAGGTCTTATTTCCTCACTCTTTCCACTATTTCCCCATTTCTGTCACCCCATTCAACATGTGCAGGCATTGGGCCTTCCTAAAGCTTGCCTGGTATAGGACGTGAGGTTAAAGGCAGTGTGAGCAGTGGGGCCCAAGTAAAGACAAGGTTATCATCCTGGTTTTGGACATGTGTGAGAATTAAATTCTAGTAACTGTGATCTTTTTAGAGGATTGAGTCTAACACACAAAATCCTTCCAGAGCATCATCTTACATGAGGGACACATTTCTCATGTCCCACATCAAACCCTTCAGATTCAATGTTGCTGTTTTTCTTCTACATGCTACAGGGTTTGGGCTTGACGTCCCATTTCAAATTTTGACTGCCTTTCCCTTCTGCATCTTGGTGATTCCTCAAAGGAAAGCTGACTTCAGCTTCTTTGGGGACTACATAGCAACTCAAAGCGTTCACTTTTGGTTTTAGCCAATCAGGATTCACAGGTTTTGTTTAACTAATCCACTCTGTCTAAAACCCACAAAGTAATTTGTGAAGCCTGATTGTGTTTGTTAATAATATAACTGTCATAGCTAGGAGTGTATGGAGCTAAAAAGGGGACTTAACGAATGCAAAAAAAAAAAAAAAAAAGGAATCTTAAAAAACAGTTGGAATATTGCCATTATAATTGTCTAGTCCATTGGGAAGAGAAATTCTATGAAACTAATGCAAGTTAGCAGACTTTGACCATGCCATCAAGCTGCTTGAACAGATTGAATATATTACTGAGATATGTCCCAACACTTTGCTGTCTGTTTCCCCTTCCTTTCCCTTTGTCCTGATTGCTTTCAAAATCCCACTTCCCAAAGTGGAAAACCCCATAGTTCATATTCTTTGCAGTATTCTGGCATCTGTGTTAATGACATAGTTACGCAGAGCAATAAGTAGATCCTGGTGTTGTCATTAAGATGGCATTAAAATCTAATCTCAAACTGCTTATCCTGTATTTGTTGTACTTTATGTATTGTTGCTAAGCATCCTCCTTTGCCTGTGCTCATTAAAACTTCATGTGTTAATATAAGAGAATGGTAGACTGCTAGGATATAGGCCCCTGGTGAAGAGACATGGATATAATCCATACTCAGGTGGAGGGGAGAAGGGAGAGGGGGAATTGTTAAACCTGTCATTCAGTGTTGATGGGAGTTGTGCTTGCATTTCCCTTTACCCTGTCTTGTATTGCAAACAGCCTGGCCTAGGAGAGCATTGTCTCCTGGAACCACACAGGACTTCCATCTGAAAACTTTGAACTCTTGCAGCAGAGCAATAATGAAATGTAAAAGCAGTGAATGGAAATAGCTCCAAATAGAAATTCGGGGAAATATTATATATAAGGGCAGAGGACTTTTTAATTTAACGTACAAGTACATAACACTTCATGTGCTGGTAGCTCAAGCTGGACAAGTTCTGACTACAGATAAGCTGCATATTTTTAATGCTGGAGAGTTCACCTCAGGATATGGCAGATTCTCTACCCCCTGAAATTTGAAAATCCCACATTCTCACTCACCTGAAGTTATGACTGTGTAACACTTACCTTGTTTTATGCAAAGTCAAATTTACAAAGGCTTTAAAGTATATGTTTACAATCTATGGCTACCATAAATCTAAAAGATTAGATCCCAGCATTTTCTTATTTCTCTCTCAATTTACCTTTACATGAAACTCAGCATTAGTTTTTAATGGCTATGAGCAGTACTTAAAAAGTTGAAGGTTCCTAAGTTTCATGATCAGGACTCTGTGGCCAGTGATGGAGTCTCTCAGTTGGCAAAAGAAAACCAAAAAAGCAGTTGCTGTTCTCTTCATGCGTGTTGGAGTCAGCAGCAGATTTCCAAGCTCACAAATGAAAGACTGATCCTAAATTCACCTTGAGTGGATTTTAACACCAACCAGTTTTCCAGTTCTTTGAAAGGTGTTGAGGTTGATCAATTGGACATACTGCATAGGAGCAGACTTCAAAGGAAAAGTGACTTTGCAGACTGCCAGAAAACAAAGGACACTGCATGTACTGTCCTACATGAATGACAAACTTATTTGGTATCAGAGAGTAGTAGCTTGGGAATGTGCTCTTGTTGGGGAAAAGGTCATCCCCATCAAGAGAGGCTGCTGTCCCTGCTGGCTGCAGGACCCCAACACCATCTGTCTTCCTCTGGGCTTCCTCTGCACTCTGCAGCCTCATCTCAGAACTGTGGAGTCTGACTTCAGCAATGACAGCTTTCAGGTGATGCAGCACTGAGTCACTGCAAGAGGCTCAGGTCTGACATGAATCCAGAGGATTGACAGGTTTAGTCATCATTGAATGCAAATGATTCCTCACTGCCAGAGGAACCACGTTCGATGGAACATGTTTCCCTACACTTGGGCAATGGTACCACAGCAGAAACAAAGCAATCTATCATGGGCAACTGCCATATCATTCAGCACATTAAATTGCAATGAAAGCCTAAGTAGCATATCTAATGAAAATCACTCTATCCATACAAAGTATGGGTTTGGACTCCCCAGAGTGTTCTGCTCATGAACCAAGAGACAATGGTGCTTAAATAAATGTGACATCTAAGCCATGGATTTCTTATGTTTACTAAAGATCTCAGCAGTCATCAATAGCTTTTTATTTTTCTTCCACCCTATGGGAACTATAAAATGTGTTGCCATTCTCACTTCCACGTAAACAACTTTCTTTGAACAGTTCAGGCAGCAAGAGGGGGAGAGACTGATGCCACAAGCAAAGCCCAGATGGAATAACCCACACTGAGATTTTGTACTGAATCCCGTTGGGTGTGCCAGACTTGAGACAGAGCCAGTCTGGAGCTCACTGCTGCTGAGATTCCCAACGAGCTCCCACTTCCAGTCATTTCGTGTGTGAAATTTATGAGGACTTGCTTTCAGCAGGACACCCTGAGTCCTGCATCAAAGGTATTGATCCAGCTGAGGTCAGGCCATTAGCACAAACCTCTGTCTGAAAGAAATCTTCCAAATGCTTTGCAAGTCTCACTGCTGAAAAATTCAAACTGAAACTTCTAATTGTAAAGAAAGCTGCTTTTTGTTTGTTTTGTTTCCTATTCCCTGGAGACTTAGATTATTGTACTCTTGTTTGCAACAAGCCCTTTAAATACATGAAGCTTGTTGAACAACTTCTTGTGAGACTTACCAAAGTTAAATAAACATTGAGCCTGCAAGTCTTTCTGTTCTGGCCATGTTTTTTTACATCTCAGGTAGTCCTCTTCGCCTCTGGACTGTTGCTGCACACCTTTTTACTGAGCTGACACATTCAAAACAGAATAGGATATGGTATCTGAAGGCTTACTAGTGACAAAGGAAGAACTGTTGCACATCTCTAACGTTATAACACTGTTCATTCACTCCTGTGTGGTGGCAGTTTCCTTTTTTTAACAAAGAATTCACCCTGTCATCTACTGCAATTCCACAATTTGCTACAGAGCTGCTATTTACAAATTTTGGTATTTCTGTATAGTGTAAGCTGAAGTTTGTGGTGTTGCTCTTGTCTCTGCTGAATTTCAGCTTCCCCTTTCCCACCCCAAACGTTATACAATTCTTCCAAATCATTCTGAATTCAAACCCTGTCCTCAGTGCCTACAATGTCTCTGAGCGTTATGCCATCTGAAAATTTAATAACCATACTTTCTTTTCCATCAGCTAATTCATTAATGAAAGCATATGCCAGGACTGTATCCAGAAGAGACCTGGCTGAACTCCATTTCTGCATCCTTCCACTCTGACAAAGCACCATTGATAACCTTTCTGATATGTTATCAAACCGGCTTTGCACCCAATCGATCACAGTCTCACCTAGACCAGGCTGCCGGGGCTCACTTATGAGAATGCCACATGCAGCCCTTTTGAAAACCTTAGTAAAGGGGTAAGATTTGTGACAGCTACTTCTCCTTTATTCTTAAGGCCTGTTACATTGCTGAAAGTGGAGATTAGATCAGTTCAACACAATTTATTCTTGACAAATCCACACGGGCTACTCGTCCTTGCTGCTACATGAAGCAGCTGTTTCACATTTCAAGCTGTGACTTGTTATCTTCCAAGGGCTTATGAAATGCGCATTTGTTCCAGAATCTGTGCAAGTCTCAAAGGCAGGTGAGGATCATTTCCCATGCCTATCTCCCAACAAGAAATTATCTATAATGCAACAGCCACTTGCTGTTTCAACCTCAGGTGAAAAATTCTGGGCTGGTGGGGGACTAGGACTGCAGCAGAGATCAGTAGAGCACATGCATATCCATGCTGGAAGGATCTGGTAGGGTCTGTTCCATGTCATGGCCAGTCCTGATACGCTCTGAGTGGGACTGGAGGGGTACTCTTGTAGTTTGGGGAATGCAGCTCAGAAACATAAGGTAACACTAATTTCCATTTGCCTACTTGGCTGCTCTGCAGAGGACTTCAGCCTGGTCATGACTGGGGAAAAAGGCAGTCACTGGGAGGGGGAAAAGACACAAGTCTCGAAGTACCTAACCCATTTTGGTCTTGTCCTGTCAGCTAGGAGCTATCCTTGACTTTTTTTTCTATGTCCTTTTTTCAAATGGATGTCCTTAATCCTATTTGTCAGACTCAGAACAGACCTGAGCAGCATGAAATTTCTCAGAAGGCAGCAAGAAACTGAGAGTTTTGATCCTGAAGTAACTAGTTTCAGTAGCTTACAGCGTGTGTCTGTGTGTGTTCCCTGGGCAGCTGTGTCAACTGGACAGTGTCTGCACCCTTCCACCTTTACAAAAGGTCAGATCAGCTCAGACATCTTCTTTTGATATAGTTGAAAGGAGGATTCTTTTTTGTTCTCAACACTAGTGCTGCCTGTTAGGAGGATGTCCCTTTGTATTGGGTCTGTATGTTCACAGAAAGAATAAGGGGGGAAAAAAAGTTATCTCACACGGTCTGAATATCTGCCAGACTGATTGCTCCTGCATAATTTTCACACATAAAATATTGTTGCACTTCAGCTATTTCTAAACATCCACAAAGTGATAACAGCAGGGTTCTGTGTCTAGTTGCTATTGGCAAAGTTTCCTTTTCAGGTCTAAAGTAGGCCTTACCCAGACTGAATAACTGATTTGTTCCTACAGCACTAATGAACCTAAATTACCCCTTATTCAATTTTTTTTTTCAACTATGAGGTTAAAGCACTTTGACTATGCCCTTGATTCACTCTTCTGTTTGGTGGTGTCTAGGTTTGCACAACTGTGAAGGGAATATGGGACTGAGGGGCAGAGCTTCTCTGTAGACTCTTTTTGAGCTGGTGACTCTCAAAAAGCTGCTCTTCCAAAGACCTAGACTTAATGACTGTTTATTCTTTCCAGTTCTGTGTTTCCAGTTGTCTCTTTGTTTATTAGATGATATTGCTTGTTGTGAACATGCTAAACCGATGCTCTAAATCAAGACTTTTTCTGTTTGAAATGTTATTTTTCTTTAGTTTTCATTCTATTCTTTGTATTGTACAGGCTGAGCAGTTCTGCACAGTTCTGCCACATTCTGCACAGTCATATAAACTAGGATTGTTTTGTTGTTGTTTCCTAGAAAACTTTTGATGATCTGGCTGAATGAAACTATAAAATAAAGTACAGTAATTTCACGATTATAAGCCGCACATCCAGGCAGCCAGGTAGACCACGAGATTTGTCCATATATAAGCCGCACCTGAATATAAGCCACACTTTTTATTTCTTTTTTTTTTTTTTTAAGCGAGTATCCATGTGTGACAAAGTAACGAGTTAGTAACAGAATCGCACCAGAGCGGGGTTTGGTGTCAGGTGCTCAAGTTGCAACAGTTTTCATAGACCAGCGAAGCCTTTAAAGGCAGCCCCAGGCGCCCTCCCAGGCCGGCTCTCACTTCCAGGTTGGCATTTCACTGAGATTTGTCCATAGATAAGCCGCACCTGATGATGAGCCGCACTACTGGGGTAGGCTGGATTCTTCAATGAAAAAGGTGCAGCTTATAATCGTGAAATTACTGTAAGTTATATGATTCCATGTGTATGTGTATATAAGGATTCTGCACCCTCATTCAGTAGAGGCATTAGGCAGATGCCCTGTACAGATCCCAGTTCTTTGCCCTGTTTTAATATTCAAAGCACTTTATAGACTCTTCTGGATGTCATTGTGTTCATGCCAGACCTTCAGAGAGAAAGGATAATAATGGTCTGACATTATACAGGAAAAATAACATTTCCTTTATTTGAATTAGGTAGATTGTCATTGGAAATGTCTTGCATTTCAGACCGGTAGAAAGAGCCAAAATGATTTTTCTGTCTAGAGAACACCACATAGGGTATTCTCCAATTAATTTTCAAAATCAAATGTGCTTTCCAGTTTAAAAAGTCTTCCCTTGCCCTTCCCAAATAAATTTAAATAAGAACAGTGCTTTATTTCAGAATTATCAAACATTTGTAAGTAACCCAAACCATTCTGTGATTCTTCAGTTTTACATGGGCACCTTCTACTTCCTGCCCAGGCTGCAGCTCCCTGCTGGTCAAGTTTCTTCTCTGCCCATTCCATCGTCATCTTGAAAACTTTTCCAGGCATGTTTAGTTCTTCTGAGGGAGGTACAAGCTCTTCCCTTCTTGGTGCTTTTACCTGGCCAGGTTGGTGCATCTAGCAAAAGAAATCAACTGGGCTGCCTTTTTACTTCTCGCTACAGCTTATGAAAGGAAAACACATAAACAACATGTGAGTTTTCCTCTCAGTGTGAAATTCTGAATGCCTTTGCTTTTTTACAGCCCCCTCCACTCCAGCAGTTTTTGCTCTAAAAATAGTGTTTGTTTTTCAGTTAAAGTAAACTATTTTTTGAGCTAATATGTTTTAACATGTTTGGGGCTGAATTACAAATCTCTGTGGGATAAAGGACACCCCAGTGCTAAAAGGGAAAGATGCAAAGTCACTGAGTATGAAAGTGCAAGTTTGATCTACAGTGAAGTCTGCTTTTGTTCCACTTGCTTCTGTACAACTGCAGCAATTTAGTGCACTTGACCTTTACTGTGAGATTTAGAAAGGAAATGTTTGATATTCTACTCTATTTTCAAGAAACCTAGGAGGCAGATAAGTAATGCTGCTGCTTTTTCCAGATTGTTCCCTGAATAATTTCTTTGATACACAGTCAGAATTCAGAGACCTTGATTTCTTGCTCAACGAACTCTTAGGAAGTAAGAAACTGGCACTGAACACAGTGAATTTTGACATCACGAGTCTCTACACTCCAGTCTTCAGTAGGTGCAAATCTGCCTACCCCGAGTGTTAGCATTCTCACTTTGTTTCCTCTGTAGTTTGTATGACTTGGGACTCAGTTATAATTTTCACATGAAATTACCTCTACAGGAATCCCATCAAAACCCCACAGAGTCTGCAGCACAGAAATGAATATTTTCTGCCCTGCTCACTGGTGAGCTGTACTGGCTGTTATATGAAATGGATGAATCACAGATGAGAATGACATTGATTTAATTATTTCCATGTTCATTTTACTTTTGAATTTCAATACACATATCTAAATACCTGCACGGTGCATTCCAGCATTATTTCTGCCTTTGTAAAAGACAGAGTTGGAATGGTATTTCCAACTTCCATTAAAGCTTTTCGGGACCATCACTGTATTAGAGCACTATAAAATACCTGCACAATATCTATCCATGAAAAACTGGATGAAGCTCCTATACTGGGAGAATGCTGCAAAGCTGCATATACAGTGTTTTAGGCCATGATTCAGAACAAGGGTATGATGGTGAACACCAGAGGAAAGGACTGGTTTTTAGGAAGGAGCCTTTTGAGGGTAGCATCCAGGTCTGTAGGAAGATGAGTTCTATCCATGCAGTGAAGTAAGTAATTCCAGAATCCAGTCTGTGGCACCGGCCACTTTGTATGGTCAAGACTGAACTTTCTCACAGAATAACATCTCATTATTAATGAAGAACACAAGCTTTCTCTCTAACCCTCCCACTCAATTCCTTTTCAGTGATATTTACTGAGTAAATCCTAGGTGCTCTCCCCACTCCATTATTATTTTGTGTCCTCTTTCCTTCCTTGCATACTTTCTCACTAAGTGAATCCATGAGGCAAAGTGCAACCAACAGCAACACAGGCAGTGGAGTTTCAGACTGGATTCTGTTGCATCTATTGAAGGATGCTTAACTTCTGTACACAAATAGCTTTTCCAAAATGGTCTCCAAAATGAAAATGAGATTTCACAACAGCAGGTGTTCTTGTGCCTCTGTATTACTGCTTTTTTTCCCCCGATACAAGAGAATTTTATGCAGTGTTCAGTATATATTACATTGTGGATTCATAAACTCCCACAGATAACAATGCTAGAGATAGCAGCAGGGATCAAGAGCTACAGGATATTTGTGTGGAGAAATTCTATAAATGAAAAAGTGCCATGAAAATGCAAGGCATGAATACATTGCAGCCTCCTCAGCTTTCAGACCTGTCAAAGGTCTCACTAAATGCAATTACATCAGTCACATGCTTTCTTCATGCCATGTTAACAGAATAGAAGGAAGACATAGAGTAGCTGATAAACTCCTTGGTCCAGATTTAATTCAGTCATTCATATGTGGAAAATAAATTGCATACAGAAATATTGTTTGCTGCCTTTGTGGTGAATTATCACAACAGTAAGTATTCTGGGTCAGTTCATATCTGCCTTCAGAAATTAAAATCAACTTAGTACAAGACTGGTCAATGAGCATTCATGTTCACATTTGTCTGCCTGGGCCAATTCCAAGGGATTTGAGAAAACAGCAAGTGGAGAGAAGATATCAGATTGCAGGGATTGCTGTTAAGTCTCTGCTTACTGGACCAAGGCTTGAAAAGTCATCAGGTACCATGGTAAAGAACAAGTCACACGCACAGCAAGGGTCACAGGATGCTTGTCTTTACTAAGGAGAGCAGTGATGTGCTGAATTAGGTACAGAGGAAGACAAGGCAGTGACATTACACAGCCTGCTTGATTTAGCTGCTGTTCACTCACTCATCAGAGTCTCAGGCTGATTCTGTATGCTGGCCCACAGCAGCATCTCATTTTATATAGATTTTTCTGACTGCTGACTGTTTTTATCAACATCTCTAGAACAACAACAAAAAAGAGCCAAGTCAGTAAGATTGTTTGCAAGTTGTTGAAGAAGCTTAAATTCTTTGGGTTAGCAGCAGCAGTTTCTATCCATTTTTTTATATAATGCCTGTGGAAGTTGTCTGTGAGCACCAGAAAGCGTTTTCAGAAAAGATTGCTTTTATCTGGTTGACAGTCTTCTATTTATAGTTGGCAAATATTTCATGGTTCAGGTTTATGAGCACGCTGTAGACTTTGGTGTAATGACTTTAGCTTAAGCCACTTACAGCCATGCAGCAGGTTGCACATGAGGCTTTTTGCTGGAGGAAGCAATAAAGGATGCAGCACTTATCATCATCTCAGAAATTCACAGCTGCTAGCCACAAAGCCCAATAATGACCAAAAAAAAGTGAATTTTTTTCTGTAAATCAGAAAGTTAAGCTTAATACTTTGCTTTGTCAATAAATAACAACAACAACAAAAAATTAGAAGTAAGGTATCCAAAAGCTGTGAATCCCTTTGCTTTGATACATTCAAGTTTAACAACAAGGAAAAGGATCCCAAGCAGAAAGTCAACAGTCTGCATCTCAGACTGTGGGTCCTGCCTGACTCTAATCATTGATAAAGATACAGCTACCTTTGTGCTCTGTCCCATGGGATGCCTTACCCAGAGTACCATAATGCTGTTGGACAGATCTGGAGAACAATGACATTACAATATTGTGTTCTTCCCTGGATGCAAAGCAATACTGCACGTGTGTGCCAGTCAAACTGCCGGGGGAATAAAAAAAATAAATAAATAAATAAATAAATAAAAAAAAAAAAAGAAGTGTCCTAAAACTTAGGCAATGAGGAAGGGATCTTTTTCAAAGCTGAGACAAGAATAAGGATGTGAGTTTTCAGTGTTTCCCACTCAGAATTGCAGGGGTTTTCATGCTATTCTTAGTGGTGCAGGGAATACCTTTTCCCAAAGACATTACGCTGTGCCAGCATCTGTCATTCAGATCAGTCCATTATTTACAACATGGGAGCTGTCAAGTTAGATCCCAGACATGTTCCCTGCAGGCTTAAGCCTTGTACCCCAGGCAAGCACACACAGTGAGTGTCACTGACATCCCACGGGAGTCCAGATCTGGCTGAGATGGATTACAAGATCCTTTTAGAGTAGACAGCGAGGATAATAAGGAGATGGAAATCTTTGGAATGTGTATCTTACACGTGCCTTGCACTCTATATAATATATCCACTTCTTTGGGAAACCTTCTTTGGGCTATTAATTTGCATTGAAATAACACCAAATATAGAGCCACACTAACATTTTTAGGGGTGGATATATAAAGCTTGTGAGGGTTTGCCAAGGGTAAGTTGAAGTGTATCCCAATCTGCTGTGTCTTTTGTTGCTTGAGTCTATTTAAGAGCCATGGAGATAGGAGTTTTTACCATACCTCTTTATCTCAGACACACATGCACTTTGCCACACAGTATTTGCATTCAGGATTCATCTTCCCTTCCCTGCAGGGAGGTTGCTGTTGGGCTGGGATATTTGGGAAGGAAGTCATGTCAATCTGCACTGAGCAGGTGCTCACATGTACAACGCTTGGGCATTAGTGGTGAGGTCCCTGAGTGTCCCCCTGACCTTGGCATCGTGCATTTATCCCACCTCCAAGGCCTCTTTCCACTCTCAGGGTCTTTTCTCCAGTCAGGATCTTCACCTTCTGCTTTCCAGGTCCTCAACTTCTCAAAAACACTTACTCTTTTCAGATATAAGTCTCTTCTTTCCAGACTGGGAGCCCTCAGTTTTCCCATGCTGAATGGTACAGAACTACAGAAAGTGATCTGCCTCCTCTCTGGAGGTGCTTTTTCATATCCCTTTATTAATAGGAGGATTCAGAATGTGCCATTTCTGTTTAGACCAGAGCTTAGAAAAATTTACAGCCAGCCTCTACTGCTGCAGCAAACAGGTTTCTGCTTGAGAGCTCAGTTTGATCTCAGACATTTCCCAAAAACATAGAATCATGGAATGGTTTGGATTGGAAGTGACTGGAATCACTAGATAAGAACTGTCGTCACTTAGGATATTTAAGCAGTGTTAAAATGTTGTCTCCAGAAAGTATCACTGCTACTTCAAAAAGAATACCATTTTTGAAATTTCTGTCTATGACTTAATAATCTACTTTATTATTCTCTCAAATGCTGCTTAAATTTGATACCTCCATAAATCCACGAAAAATTAATCAAAACCAAGTAGCCCTTACTCTTCTGTATTCCAGCATATTTTTATCCCTTTTTCTCCCTTTTTGTTGGAGACAAAAATTATGACAGTGACTGTTTTGCCCCACGTTCTGTGTTTTCAGCTATAGAACTGAGGTCTCTGACCATAATTCGCTCACTTGTTGTTAGAAGGTTAAGCCCAGAGCAGGTCCTGTCCCACACACATTTGGAGAGCAGAAAGCTGAGGCAAAAGCAGAAATCTCTGCTGATTTTCACTTTGATTATAAGCTCCTACAGGCAGAGCAGAGGAGCATCTCTTCCATTTATTTGCACGTATAGGAGCCTTGAAAATGGTTAATTAATAATGATTTTCAATGTATTGCATAAAAACTTCAGAATTGTTTTTACTGTCAGATTGTTGTGATGTTTATGGGTGAGATTTCTGGCATGGAGTGGTTGGTCTCTGCCTTGTCCTCACTCTTCATTAGAAACAGAGGCCAAATTGTTCAGTGTGAAAGTAAACATTTCAAAGTTCATAGCTCAGCAGCTGGTGAGTCACTCCCGAGCCAAGGGGAATGTCAATGAGAAGAGATGCTCTGTGAGAGGTGATTAGTTTCTGTAGAGAGATACAGTGATTCATTATCAGGTCTGGCTACATTTTCATTGCAGATGTTAGAAAACTGTGTTTTGACCTAGGGATTAATAGGGAGAACAACATGTTTTTGATGGCTGGAATGTCTTAGCTGAAACTTTTGCTAAGATCTGCTTGTAGCCATTAGCTGTGCTTGTCTTTCTTGTCTTTTATTTGTATCTGTGCACCAGCATTTGGAAGATGAGTCTTGTGCAGGGATTGCATTGGAAAGCTGTGGGAACAGTGGTGTGGGAGCAGAACAGTGGTCTCTGACCAAACAAGGTATTATCAATGTAGAGCATTGGAAAAAAACAAAACCCTAGGTAACTGGGGATGTAAAGGTGATGTACAAGCAGAAAAGTAATCAGTACAGATCACATGGAAATCTCTGAAAGAGGCAGGGCTTTGAGAAGCAGTCATGTGGGACACACAAGGGTAACCTAAGAGGTGGTCAGATGGAATGAGTGGAATTACACTGGCAGAGCAGAGAGAAGATGGAATTTTCATTTATTTAAGCAGGAAAAAACATTTTTTGCTTTTAACAATAAGGGCTAAGAACAAAGAGGATTCTCTCTCCTTGAGAAGTCAGTGAAAACAGAAGAGGAGAAAGAACCGTGTGTGCTTATTTGAAAGAAAGTTTTTATCATCATAGTGGAGCTAGCCGAGCCAGATAGGGTTAAGATTATGCAAGACTTGTCCTCTTTTCTGTTACTTGTAACTTTGCCAAAGTGTAATTATCCTGGCTGAATTTTTTATGCTGGGTGTGTGCCCAAAACTGAAGGGTGTGTATGAGCCTCTGTGTGCTTTACTATTTCA
>VRYO01001463.1:4326747-4369967 GCA_009812075.1 Sialia sialis
GAGAGGAGAGGAGAGGAGAGGAGAGGAGAGGAGAGATGTTCTTTAGGCTTGATTGACTGATTGGCCAAATCTCCGTTGACTTCAGGGAAGGTTGGACACCTACATGCCGACATCTATATGTAGGTACTTGAATCTGGAATTCAATCCCATCCTTCATATCTCTGGAAAACCGGAGATAAAGGGTGTTGACAGCAGAAGGTGTTGACAGAGAATGAGTGATGACAACAGAAAGCCTGTGGCTTGTGTTCAGGGCTGCTTTTTGTGCAAGGATCACGATAAAGGAAAGGAGATTCTGTCTAAAGCCAAGAGTGGAGGTTTGCAAGCCAACAAATCTGAGGGCAAAGTCCAAGGACCCCAGATACCAAGAGACATCAGACTGCAAGGAATGACAGTTGGAGTGGGCAGGCAACAAAGCAGATTAAAACAGAGGCAGTAGTAGAGGACTATTTTTATTAAAGGAAACTACTTTCTGGATAGGATAGGATAGGAGTGGCTTTTTTATTTTTTCCTCCACAAGAAAAGCAAAATAAGCTCAAAGCATGCCCTTGTATAGCATGTAACAGAAACAAATTCCTAAACTTGAGAATATCTATGTCATAACCTCATTTCTTCATAAAATAAGGAACAGATGGAGGAGAAAATAACTTTTAGAATTGTGGTTTTCATTAAAAGCAAAACAGAAAAAATATCATCAACAACAAAACATTAAAAAGTATTAACAAAACCTCTTGCACACTCTCCATAGCCATGCAACACATGGTACTCCCAGCTGGCAATGATCCTATGCAGGGTCTTGTATAGAAAAAATTCAGATCAGAGGCTGGGAAATGGCACAGCTCTAAGCAAGTCATCCACTTATCTCTCCATCATGTTTACACCCAGAGTGAATCTCTGGCCACTTTACATTTCCTTCTTAGTCTTTCAAAAAGAAATGAATTAATTTTATTAACTAGTTGTTATAACACAGCAGAGCATAAGCAATTATTTTGCTGAATTACGGCAAATCTTACCTAATATTTCTGCAAACTCTGTAGCACTTACCCAAATCTTAACTTCAGATAGTTCTGCAGGACGTTTACAATCTTCTCTTTCAGACTGTATGTGGTTCATTCCAAATGTGAGAAAGTTACTGAGAAGGACTTCAGCTTGTGTTTTTAGACTTGTTGTCACATAGATGGATTTTATAATTAGTATTTTGTAATGCCCAGGAGCCCTGGTCATGGATCAGGGACCCTCCTGCTTTAACAGCTGTACAAACACAGGTACAATGAGCTCTCCCGCCTTGTGAATGGCATCCCTTCCCCTTTAATGAGATGTAGTTTTACTGAAGTCAGGTCAAACTCTGTTGTCAGCTACCCTGGCATGTATCTAAAGCCACTTTGTTGTTATTTCAACAACAATACAGAGTACACAGCCAGGTTTTTGCTTCAAAGTAAATGCCCTTCATCAGTGTGAAATTGCCTCCTACAGCAGGAGCCCATCTCTGAGCTCTGCTGCTTAATCCACCAGGCGCTGACAATAAATGCACTGAGTGCCAGCAGTGCCAACTGCAGCTGAGTCCTTGGGTGGATTAAACCAATTATTCCTGCTCTTTGTCTTCCTGCTCTCCCCTGACTTCCCAGGTCTTTCTGTTTGCACATGATTTTATATGAGTGCTGTAGAGTTTTGTTGTCTCTGTGTAAGGATGTTTGTTGTGTCTCAGTGCTCCCGCATAAGCTGTTGGTGTTCTAGACACTGACCAGCCAGAGATTCTGGTGCACTGGAAGATGCCCTGAGTGTTGCTTTCTGCTTCCCTCCCTCTTTCAAAACGTAATGTGAGGTTGTTTTTCTGGTTCTGGAATCAGTGATTACCCTCATTTTGATTTTCCTGCTTCTCTGTGTGTTCCCAGAATCAGGTCTGTGGTGGTGCTGCTGCTGAATGGGTGTGTGGAGGTACAAAAAGAGGTTGATTTCTGTGAAGGTTTTAGATCTTTTTTTCACCTCTGGTGTAGAAAAAGGGGTGTTTCCTAGTGAGGGTCTGGGAAGGGTGGTGCAGAGGGCAGTGGTGTGTGCATTGCACAATGCAGCCTCACCATGATCCATTAACTGTAGATCTTCAGTGGGCAGAAAAATCTTCCCAGTAATACTTAGAGACAGTTTAAATATTTTAATATCTGAACAAAACCTAGGCTGACAGAAGTATTCTGAAGACTGGAAAATTATCTGTTTTATATGGTAATTTCTCTTGAATGATGCATTCTTCTCACAAATGAAAGAACAATAATGATGCCAGGACGTTGCTCTACTTTTAATGAACATTTTTGCATTTTTGCACTGGACTGTGCATAACTGCCTTATAAAAAAAAAAAAAAAAAAAAATCCAGTATTCCTTTGTATGTTCATTTCCTATCTTCAAGGCATTTATTCTGTAAGCATTCAGTTACACAACCTGTGGCTGAACTAAAGAGTATTTTCAGTGCAGATTTAATCATGTTTGTAGATACACTTAGCTGGAAAGACCAAGAAAGTTACTCCTCCAGCTCTCCAGCATGACAGTCTTCCAGAGCTCCTTGCCAAATTGAATGTTTTAACATTGATGAATCCGTGTGATTTAACATGAGCCATACCAGGTCTTCCAGAAGCAGTAGCAGTAGTTCCTGAAAAACCAGAACATCCATGATTATTCCACCTGCACATCCTGTGTCTCTTTGCCATGCAAATAGAAAACTGAGGGCTCATACCAGACACAAATCCCACAGCAACATAAGAACTAGTATTTGACACTTCACAGCCAAATGATTTTATCAAATATTCTCCAGTGGATAAATCAAGGATTGAAGGGTTGGTTTAGAACTGATTCTGTACCATCAGTGCTACAGCATGACCTCAGGATTTGTCTTCATCATACCTCCTCCTTTTCCCAGATCAAAGTCATTTGACATACACCACACTGAGTCAATAAGCCCTGCTGTGATTTCATATCTTTTGTATATGTGGCAGCAAAATGGGTGAAAAACTGCCTGATTCAGGATTTTTATCAAACATTAAAACTTCTCAAGAGAATGTCCTACCTAAAACTGCTATGTTTCATATGTAGTATCTTGTAATCTTGTTAATGGGAGTAAAAACTGAGCAACAAAGCTCCTATGGCAGAGAACCAGGGTACGCAGGATTCACAATGAGCACTTTGCAGTCTCTACTTGTCTGGTCTCCATCTTAAACCAAATGACCACCTCTGTGGAAAAGGTGGCAGACCTGGTGACGTCCCAGCTGAACACACAAGTTCAGCTGTCACCCATTTAATTTCATGCCCAGTGTATCACCACAGACTCAAAGAGCGGCTTTGGTTGGAAGGAACCATAAAAATCCCCTCATTCCACCCCCCTGCCACGGGGAGGGACAACTTCCCCTACATGAGGCTGGTAAAAACCTCACAAACACTTCATGAACATGAACACTTCTAAGGGTGGGGCATCCACAAATTTTCCAGGCAGCCTGTGCCGGGGCCTCAGCAGTCTCACCCTATTTGAAGACCCCTGCATGAAGCACCTCAATCTGCCACAACCTCTCCCGTCAGAGGGAGATGATGATCTAATCCTGTGTGTGGACTGCACATAAACTGCAGAACAAAGTCAGTGAAGGAAACCAAGGGGCTATTGAAGTGATGGTACTGAGCTGGCTGCTGACCTTTTCATCAGCAGCCTAATGGCTGACAACAATTTGCAGCTGTTCATCAACATTTACAGGTGAGACCTCAGTGCAAAACATCTGAAGGATTTCCTCCAGGTACAGTAATTAGAGCATAATTAGAACCATTTACAGAGGAAGCATATACTGTTCCCTCCCTGGGAGGATGCAGATCTCTCCTCCCTGTGCTGCAGCTCAGCTGCATCCATCAGTGCAGGGGCCAGGTTTCACATTGCATTTCTTCCCTATTTCTAACTAGTTGTTTAAGCCCTCTGCTGCACAGAGAAAATAAAAACATAAAAAATCTGGGAGCACAAGACTGGCATCTCTCAGCCACTCCCTTTGCCAGGTGCTGAGCCTTTCCCTTTGATCTGTCTCAGCAAGGAGGAGTAAGCAGGTTTTCCACCTGTTCCACCTTGAGACCTTGTTAAATCATTTGAATTCACTGTTTCTTGTAAATATGTATATAATAAGAGTTTCCAAAGGAAATCCTAGTGACAGTGGTAGTGGCTGAAACTAGAGGACCTCTTCCATCTCACCAAGTACACCCTCCTAGAACTTTGTTTTTCCCCTCTAAAGGTCAATTTTTCACCTTGATCTCCTTTTGAGGGTCATAATGTCTAAAGAAGACATCCTCTGTGTTTTATGTATTGCTTTGGTCTTCATATTGGAGGAGGTGGGCTTTTTACTAATCTAAAACCTTCATCTTTGATCTGATAAAGTTTCCATACCTCCAGCTGTGGAAGACCAGAGATATTCCTGGTATTGGCTAAGAGCTGGATGTGTTTTCATCTTCACTATAAGCACTTGCTTGCTTGAGGGTATTGATCCTACACAATTCAGTTGATGGCATTTGGTAAATCCCTTTAAGTGCTCAGCAATAAGAGCAACTCAACACCAAGAGTAGCCTGGGAGTTTTGTTTGGTTCCTTTTGATGATTAAATGGCTTTCAGTGAAAAATGATCCCTTTTATCAAAGTTTTTCCTCACCTCCAATATAAGGCAAAAACTTTCTGGAATATATTTCAGGGCAGCCTGGAACAGATTGCTCTTTCCCTTATCTAATTTTGTCTTGAAAAATTGTCTCAGATTTTTATTTTTTCTCAACCTCACCTTCTTTTTATTTAAACTGTATGAGCTAAGTCTTTACACTTCTTCCCCATTTCATCTTTTGCTACCTGTGCTATGGACACTGCTTTGTTTCAAGTTATTTTAAAACTTCACTACTTCAATTTCTTTGAGTCTGAGCAAAACACTGGCATGGCAGACATCATTAGCGAGATTAGGTCAAAACTATCCTTTCCTAAGTGGATGCTGCAGACAGAAGCATTCAGCTCCCTACACTCTTCAAATCAGGTATCACTTGAACATCAGAAGAGGAAGTTACATAAGGTGTTTTCCTTCTCCAACATGTTGCTTTTTCAAGTACATAGCTCTGCCAGGCATGCTAAACAACATGCACAGAACAGTATTGATTAACATGTCATTAGTTTCACAAGCAGAGCCTTGGACTTTGGGTATGCTGTGAGCAAGCCTGGAGATGCTAATGACAGCTGTGAGCAGAATGAAGATGGACCCTGCTCAAACATCAGCTCTCAGCAGCTTCACTGGCACAGCTCAGGTGTACAGCTGCCTGTAAAGGGGAGCCTCTACTCAATGGGACACACTGTGGCATCCTGATTAAAATCTGTGCAGATCTGGAGCAGCCCCACCGAATTTAATGTGCATCAAATCATAGATTCATTTAGATTGAAAAAGACCTTAAGATCATTGAGTCCAGCTATTGACCCAGCACTGCCAATTCAAAGACTAAACCCCGCAAGGACCATATCTACACATCTTTTAAATATCCCAAGGATTGGTGATTCCACTCTTTCCATGGACAGCTTGTTCCACTGCTTGATAATTATTTGGTGAAGAAATTTTCCCTAATATCCAATTTAAACCTCCCCTGATTCAACTTGAGGCTGTTCCCTTTTGTGCCCTTGATTATTACTTGGAATTAGAGGCCAACTCCACCTGGCAATAACCTCCTTTCAGGTAGTTTGAGAGAGCAAGAAAGTCCACCCTGAGCTTGTTTTTGTTCAGAATAAACACCCCCAGCTCCCTCAGCTGCTCCTCATCAGTCTTGAGCTCCAGAGCCTTCCCCAGCTCTGTTCTCCTTCTTTGGTCAGCTGAGATTGATTGGTTGAAGCATCCCTTTCCAATCCCACTATCTTCTCTCTCCTCATCCTTCCCTGTGCTTGGCTCTTGTAGGGTTGGCCTTCTCCTAACCAGACTGGATGCACTACTTTCATTCTGCTTTGAAATTTTCTGTAACAGGGAAGAATGCTGGAGCGAATAGGACTCAGCAGAAAACATTTATTAGGCCAGGGAATAAGGCTGTATCAAAGAAAGACAGTGGACCCGAGAAAACACATCCATTTGCTATCCCCCAGCCCCAATCCTCCTCTCAAAAGCAGCACACAGATCAAGGAGATTAACACAGAGGAAAAAGCAGAAAACAGAAAGTTGCACTCCAAAGAAGTAATAATTTTTGCTATTTTCCATGGTGTCAACCCAAGACTAAAGTATTTCAGGGGTATCTGAAATGAAAATATTGGTCTTATTTCAGGTTCAGCCAAAGATGGCAACTTTTTTTTGTGGTGTTTTGCACTAATTTTGTGGCAATTCATTATTCCTGAGAGGCAATGACAAGCCCTGCTCTGCTATGGGGTGGTTACAGCACATCAGCTGTCATGACAGAGGAAATGTATGCGGAGAAGCAGCAGTCCTTCTTCCTACCTATCATTAAAAAACAAAAAAAACAAAAAAAACCCCAAAAAACCCAACCAAACAAAAAAAGGTGATAATTAGGTCTCTTTAGGAGGTCTAGGTTAACATCAGGTATCTTTACACAGGCTGCTGAGAAGTTTTTATTAGGAACAGATTTAGTCCATGACTAATCTGAACCATATTTAAACCATGACCTCACTTATTCATTAATTTCTATCTCAATAGGATGCATTGGAGTGAGGAAAATCATCCGTGTGCTATTTCTTCACATCACTTGTTAATATCTGCAATCATCTTTTTCACTGGAAAGCATCAGCCTACGAACAAAAATTTTTGCACCTGGGAAGAAACCACAGCTGTAAATTTGAGTATTGTGGGGCCATAGCACATTGCTACCCCTGGAAGCATTTCTTTCCCTTCTAGGTGTAATCATGCAGGAAGTTTAACATGAAAACTAACAAAAGAAAATCCTTATTGATTTATTCAGCACTATAAAGGTGTAACAGCAAAGCAAGAAGATATCCCTGAAGCGCCTTTTAAAGATGTGCACTGCATAGCAAATGGATTTTAAAGTGAAACTCTGGAAAAATAATTAATTCAAAGTTTGTTCATGATACCTGAAACAAAAATACATAAAATAAGAGAAAGTGTGGGGAGAAAAGTTTATGTAGGCATGCCAGTGTAAAAGCTTCCTGCTGAGGAGAAATGGAAGAAATCAGAAATGGTTATGTCCACAATCCAAAAGAGAATTTTTTTATACTTCATGAATTTACAGAAGCTTATATCCTTGAATCTTAACTGTAAAAATTAATGACTCGCCTAAAAGTCTAGAGTCATCCTGCTAGATTTCAGATACTTACCTGAAACCACTACATGTGTCTGTTTGGCAAATGCTGCTTCTATGGAGAGCCAGAATCTTCTCAGGAGCAATTCATCCCATCCTGAGGTCTGGAGGACTCAGGCTCTCCCCACTGGCTGCACAGGCTCCTTAGAGAATAGATCCATGCTTTTTTCCTTGTTGTATAAAGCCTGGACCTCAGTATTACTCTGGGTAATATTTTTTTCAGAGTTCACATATTAATCCCAGATATAAAGACACTGGCTGTGAACTGGTAGTATCCATCTGATAAAAGCAAAGTTTGTTCTTTTCAAGCCTTGATATAAAAGTTACTCAAACTGCTCACAGAGATCTAGTCACTGTCTTAAAATCACAAATTTTCTAATGCAAATGGAGTCTCTGGAGCAACTTATAAAGGGGAGGAAAAGTCTAATGAGACTGGCAACTTTTCAAATAAAACATTCATCTTTATCTATGTGGCTGGTGGTAAGAACAGGTGAGTTAGGCAACCAGTGATTATCACAGTGTGATCACAACTCACCAGTATTTGAACGGGATGTGATGGCACCTGGGCATTGCACCACTGAGGAGCAGCAGAGCTGGATCCCTGCTCTGAGCATCCTGCTCATCATGTCACAGAAAGAGGTGGCTGCATCCCTTGGAGGAGAGATGGGAGCAACACTGTGCTTCAGTCAATGCCTGAGTGTTGAGTCTGGAGGAAGAACAGCAGAAACTGTTTTGGTTTTGAGATGTTAATGAGACAGTTAAATGGGATGGGGCATAAATTATCAGTCTGCTTAAAAGATCTTGTTTCTGGTGCGTAGAAGAAGATTAAATGATCAAAGGGAGCTCAGTGAGAGCAATGTGCCCAGATTAGCTGCAGCTGGGTGAATGTGCAAAAGGAAACCTGTGGTAGCCAAAGAGCAGAAACGAGATGAAGGGAGGAAGGTTTTACCTCTGTGCACAGCCAAGGTAGTGGAAATACTTTGAGAAAGTTTTGTTAAAGAAAAAACATCTATAGAAAGAAAAATTTCCCTCCTGGCTAAAATTAAAAGGTAACAACCCTAAGTAGCAACCAGCTGAGTGCAGTTCTGTGTCAGAGGCAGGATGGAAAGAACAATCAGATCAATGTTAGATCACAGGTTTAGCTGGGTTCATTATGAAATATGAATGATAATCAGCTTGCAGGATAAAGCCTCAGCAAAGCATGCTTCTTAACACCATATCCAGCTTTTCTGGTGCACAGCTGAGAAGCTGCTTTCACCCCCACTTTCCCAGGACAGTCACATGGAATAACTAGCCAACGAATACCACATCAAATGGGCAGTAGCATAAGTTGCTCTTCATGGTAGAACAGTATTTTCACTCTCCTCAGATATAAGGCAAGTGGTGCAGAGACCTATTTCTGTTGACAGTATATGGCTTCTTGAAATAAACCACAAGGGCAGAGAGACCAGCTCTGGAAAACTAATGATGAACAGAGACAAGGGAACAGAAGGACTTTGGTAAGTAAACCTTGTGCCTTCTTGCTTCGGTATGCCTGCTCAGCAAATTTCTGCTCAGCTGCTTTACTCTGGAAGTACCAAGGTTGCAGACACTGAGTTTCAGGAGGTAAATTCCTAAGGCACTTGTCTTGAATGTGTTTATAAATGTCCCAGTTTTGTAAATCCTAGTTTACTTAAATGTTTAACCATATCAACAATCTCTCATGGTGATGATCTCTCTGTATTTCTCTGTTAGAAAGGCTTGGAGTATCCCTTGCAAATCTGGTATTGCTGACAACAGCACTATAGAGTAGCTCCCCTTCTGTAGTTTATTGGAGCAGTTTCACTTTTATTTAAATAGTGATAAATTTTTAGGTTAAAAAAGAGTGTGATCACTTTGCTTAATGGTAAATCTCCCCTTGGGACAAAGAAGGGAAAACCTTTCCCTCCTTTGTTTCACTGAACACCTAAGGGAGAAAATATAAATTCATGAAGTGTTGGGGGCAGGTGGAGGACCTTCTGTGTAGTCACTGGGTTCACATAATGATTTTTAGACTCTATCTCCAAAAGTCCAACTTCAACATGAGGTGTACACCACTTCCAAAGCTGCTCTCAGTTTTGGAACAAAAAATCCCTTTGAGCAGATTGCGGTGAGGAGATGTGGATTAAGATCAATGGAAGCATGGCAAGGGCTCTAATCTTCAGAGTCTGCCATGTGATTGTGAATAGTTTACTCACTGAATTTTGAATGAAAGACATCACTGTGACTGCTCCTTTGTAAGGAGCCTGGATACAGAAAATACAGTTTGAAGTGCTTATGTTTCCCTTGTGTTTTCTCCATTTAAACCTCTTTGGTAACACTGGAAGAGAAATTGCGAACTTTTGTGTCCTCCTGGGGTTAGATTAAATATAGATCTGCAGCTACTGACCCCTCAAAGCAAAAAACTGTACACAGGATACAAAAGACACTGTGACCAAAGTGCCTAGAGCCACTCCTGTTATTTCTGGGGCATCATGGATAAAATAGGAGCAAAAGAAGGAATCTGCAGCTTGTGATTTTGAGGGCTCTCATCCTGAAATCCTGTTGACCCACAGTACAGCATGTGCAAGCACAGTGCATGTTGCTGGGAATTTTATGTACAGTAGTTTAACAATTATAAGCCTCACCTTTTTAATTGAAGAATCCAGCCTACCCTAGTAGTGCGGCTTATATTCAGGTGCGGCTTATTTATGGACAAATCCCGGTGAAATGCCAACCCGGAAGTGAGAGCTGGCCAGGAGAGCGCCTGGGGCTGCCTTTAAAGGCTTTGCTGGTCTATGAAAACTGTTGCAACTTGAGCATCTGACACCAAACCCCCGCTGGCAGCGATTCTGTTACTAATTTGTTACTTTGTTACACATGGATCCTCGCTTAAAAAAATAAAAAATAAAAAATGTGCGGCTTATATTCAGGTGCGGCTAATATATGGAGAAATCCCGTAGTCTACTTGGCTACCAGGACGTGTGGCTTATAATCAGGTACGGCTTATAATTGTGAAATTACTGTATTTTATGTCCAACAAAATGCTGGAGTGTGTAGGTAGCTGGAAGGACACACCTGGTGTGTTCAGCCCAGCACTCTGAACATTAGGAAAGGTCAAATCAGTGTTGCTCTCAGATGAGTCTGCAGAAGGTTTCTGCCATTGATGCAGTTGCTCTGATGCACGTGTGTGTAAATACACACGGCTGCACCTGCAGCACAAAGGTTACAGTACTTGCAGTCTTCAAAAAAAGGGATCACAGATGGTTTTGTTATCTTGAGCAGGAGGAAGGAATTAGCTATTGGAAAATACAGCTGGATGAGGCTAGCAACAGCTTCTTGTTACTCAAGTGTTAGGCACACCTTAGCTATCAAAATGGATCCTATGTGACTAATGGTGGGCTAATCAACTGCAGGAGACAATTTGGAAGAGAAAAAACTGAAAAGGTAAACAAGAGGAAGCCATGTGTGGTCCAGGAGACATTCCAGACTAATTTCTGCTGCTCCAGTGTAACCTACTGAGTTCCCCCACACCGCAATGTCAGTGACAAATGTTTTTATCTATCACTATTTCTTCTGTAGACTCAAATCCACAAGATATGCAGGAGAAAATGACAAAATTAATTAACCAGACCTACTAAAGAAACATTCCACTTGAAAACAAAGTTTGATCTTTATAATGTTTCATAGCAGCTAGAAAGCTAATCTACTTAAAGTTCAAGCACTGAAGTTAGCTGTGCTCAAGTTTTAGTGTTTCACTGAGTTTCTAATTTTTGCAGTAACAAAGTTGCATGGGTTTTGGGGGGGTTTTTTGGGTTTGTTTTTGTTTTTGTTTTTTTTTGGTTCAGGAAATGAGTTTCAGCTCTACCTTTGGGCATACAATTGATTTTTCACTCTACTGGTGTGCCTATCACCCTGCTAATTGGCACCCTAAGGAGTCAAATTAAAGAGGGAGGAGGTTTATTTGTCATGCCTGGGAGCAGTTTCCCCAGAATCAGAGCAGACCGTGCTGGGAGGGCAGCACGATCAAGGCAGGCTGTGTACAGTGCTGTGCTAAAACCTGTGTGAAGAGCTACAAGGTGGGTCCTCAGGGATTCAGAATATTAATTTGCCCTGCCCTAAATGGAGTCCAATATGTTTCAAAGTATTATTGATCTGGATGTTAAAGTCATTAGCCTCAGCATTTAGCTGAGGATATGAAGACATACAGGGAAGACATCACCTGTTCAAACATACATGTGAGACAGAAACCACTTCTGGAGTTCCCATGAATTGATCCAAAAAATGATAATATCTCTGCATTGAGTCCCTGGTACCCACACGTCACACTTGTTCTATATACAGTCATGTCTCCATGGTAAGCTGCTTTGAATTTTTTTTCTTTTTTTTTCTTTTTTTTTCTTTTATTTTTTTTCTTTTTACCAAGTCAGTAGCAAGCTAATAGGAAACCAGGAAGGTGAGAAGTTTTGAAGAGAAGCTATTTTAAAGAGAAGCTAGAAATTCTTATATGAGACGCCAACAGGAAATAATTGGATATAGGTTATCTTCTGCTCTGGGTTTTGGGCTGACAAATAGGCATATACAATTGCTCATGGAAATGTATTTTGAAGCAATGAGTAGCAATGTGTCCTGAGCACCTGCAGTTCTTGGATACTCTGGGCACAAGGACAGTATGGTTTGGGGCTCAGAAATTCCAGTTAGCCCAAGAGAAGCTGAGGCCCAGCCCCATTCATTTGAAACCATGGGGTAGGATGGAAATGTTGGAATTAAAAATTGAAAGATATGAATAATCAGCTCTGTGAGCTGGGACTTGTCCAGAGCCTGTAAAATTTGGAAATTGTCTTAAGTCCTAAAGTATGAGATTTAGCATCCTTTCTTAATATTTTGCCTGGTTGAATTATTTTAATTAAAAATTTTAATAATCAATAAAAATAACTGGATGCTTTTGATATCTATGTAGATGCTTTGTCCCATTAAAAATTCTGCCATTTTTGGCCTCATCCCCATCCTACAGCAATTAATTACAGTTTAATCACATGGGTGAATTAAAAATGACATTCCTTTGATCTGCCTTTCATTCCTCACCTCTTAATTTCTTTGAACAACTATCTGGACACATGAGAAAGGAAGAATCTTCTCCAGAGCATTCATTATCCTATATTATTTTACCACATCCCGTCCCAGCCATCTGCTTTCTTAAATACAAAATTGCAGCCTTTCAGGCGTTAGAATTTAGAGCAGTCTGCAATGTCCTTTGAAAAAAATGGAGCACTGGCATCTCACATGGAAAATCTTTTCCCCATGAACAGCAACTGCTGTTACATTCAGCCGTGAGCTCCTGCACGTATTTGCATGTACTTCACTTTCATCTTCATGATTCTCACTCGTCTGGGGCATTTGGAAGGGACGTAGGTGCTGACTGACAGCAACACCGAGGCTGAGCTTGTCTCTGAGTTTGATGTTGGCTCTCGTTGCCTCATCTGCTCATTGCAGCTTGCTATACCCCAGGCTTCTCCAGGAGCAGAAATGTGTGTCCTGGTTTTTTGTTTTTGTGTGCAGGGATCTTCTCTGACACAGACCTCCACTCCATAGCAGTGCCCACACCAAAATCAACCAAAAATCTTAAGCAGAGCAGATGATTTAACTGTTCCTCTCCTTCCTGGCTCTCTGCTCCCACAAGATAACATCTTAAGTAAAACCCTATACACAGGAATACTTTTAAAACAAGTGATTAATCCATCACTTCATTCACACACACACACCTGGAAGTTCTCAAGGTCAAAGACTGAGCTCTGAGCAGCCCTGGTCAATGAAAGGTGTCCCTGCCCATCTCAGGGGATCTGAACAAGGTGATCTTTGTGGTCCCTTCAAACCCAAACCATTCTGTGATCCGAGTCTGTGATTCATGTTTTATTACATAGGTGAAGGTTTGGAACTTTGGAGGTGTATTCCCCATTAAAAGATGCGGTTCTGGTTGGAGTGTTGAGCTGTCACCAGCTGATTTGGGACTGTGAGTGAAATTACTGTGGCCCTGCAGCTGTGGGATACAGAGCACCAGGGATATGTTTTCCTTTGAAAGCTGGTATTGTGTGTCTGGGCTGTGATGCTGAAGGATCAAGAACACGAGAAGGAGACTATGGCTGCTTTCCTAAAACGGGAGAGCTCCTCCACACTCTTCCCAGGTGTCATGTTAGATGGAGAGCCAGGCTTCAGCCCTCAATTACAGAGCTATGAAGAATAGGATGTGCAAATATTCTAAGACAATTGGGAGTCTGAGACCTTGCTTAATGAAATTAGGGTAGAGATAACTGCCTATAAATATCCTTGGAAGAAAAGAAAGGTAGCACCACAGAGGGAACTGAGGTAGTTAAGCCAAGTAATAATGCACATTAGTAAATAAATGTTGGAAGTTAGAGGATTCTTTTTTTAAAACAGTGTTTGAACACACAGGTAACCGTTTCTGAAATGATCCAGAAGAGCATAGTAAGGAAGAAATTAAATCCTGCAGGGGCACAAAAACTGACAAATTTATCTTCTCTGTCCTTCTGTTTGTTAAAAAAAAACAAATCAAACCAATCTGCTTCTATGTGCCAGAAACTTGAAAAGCTAGGACAGAGATAATGAGGAGGGGACAGGAACACTTGAAAATTCTTTCAGGAGTAAAACTAAAGAGCTAAAGCTTAAAAAAATATAAAAAAACAATTTAAAAAGTTTGAAATTTGATCCTTTAGAAACACGACCTGCCCTCACAGCAGGGAGCAGAAGGGAAAAGCTCAGCACCTGAGATTGGAAAATGCAGGAGAAACACAACAAATGCAAGTCCTGACATTAGGTTCTTGCGTGGCTCTGTGCAGAGGGCAAGAGAAGTCACACTGCCCCGGAGCAGAGCAGTGATGCCATCGTTGTTTGCACATCCCCTCATTAACACCAGCAGCTCCTGGCCAGGTGCTGCTTGTTCCAAGGCTGGAGAGAAGGGCTGGACACAGCCCTGTCACCACAGTGCTATTTTTATCCATGAACAGAAGATTTCTGAATTAGAACTTCAGCTGGCAAAAGGTGTCACATCCCTTCGATTTCAGGAAACACAGCAGCTCTCCTGATTCAGGTGCAACAAGCAGCCCTGATGTTTGTTTTATTCTCCCAAACTGCTGGATGTTGTTGAAAATGCAAAAAAATATTACAAAAGACACCAAAAGCCCACTGCATAGTTTCATTGTAATTTTGTTGGGTTTTTTTTTTTTGCTTTTCCAGAGGAATTAATCACTTACAGCTCCAACTTCAAATCTTAGACTCTCAGTTTCTCATACATCAGAATTATCAGGTCTGGCACATAAACAGAAAGCAGAATGCATCTTTTCTACATAAGAGAAAGAAGAAAAAAAACCCAACAAACAGACCTGAATGCCATCTTTCCAGATCTAAATCAGGCTGACAGTCACCATGGTCATTTATATGTTTTACCAGAATCTCATTATTGCAAAATGTAGTTACCTCAAAACAAAATTTTATTCAGCTGCTTTCCCCATAATTCTGATTTCAGAAGAAGAAACAAAACAAATCCAAGCTTCAAAATGAAGCACATAAGCAAAATGCTTTGACGTGAGCCAGCACCTGCAGCAGGACGAGCTCACCTAATGCTGCCAGAGATGCTGTGGGTGTAGATGAATATGTATGCACATGTTTGGGATCTTAGTCCTTCCCACCACTTAACATAATCTAGATTGTGGTGGAGCTTCTCCTATAAACACTCTGCCTCCCAAGGCACGTATTTTTATTTTTAAGAGACGCCACCCAGAAGAGCCAGCTTGCTGAAACTGGTAAGTTATTTGAACTAGGAAAGGATGAAGATAGAGAAAAATAGATTTAGAAAGGAAAAAACTTATTTTGCATTTGAATAGGATAAAGGAATAAAGTAAGGCTTGAAAATAGAAGTTGCAGATCAATATTGTTCTCTGTGCAAGGAGACATCTCAAATCTCCAAGCTGTCTGTCAGTCTTGACGTTTGCTCATTATTGTGCAAGATTTTGGTAATTGTCTTCCTGTAATTGAAATGCGTTCAAGACTCCTCTTTGAGTGAGGTGCCAAGATCAGCTGTCAAAAGCTGACAAAAAGGAGGTGAAATACCACATAATCTGTAACTTCATTAATATAGTCTTCCCCATGATGATCCTATTGTTTTAATTGTCTAGTTGAGACAAAGGTAACAGTGTAACATATTTACTGATAAATAAGGGTTGTATGAAGCTTCCAAAATATTATTTCTTCTGTACTGCATGTGAAAATTGAGATGTTAGTCTGTGAGCTTTCCTTGAGGACTTTGGTATATTAGTATCCATAATGAGGCATGATGTAATAAAGCCTTGTTGGAACAAATTATTCAAACAAAATGAAAAGAGTAATTTGTTTGTTTATTTGCTGATTCCCTGCTTGAATTTCCAGCTCAGTGGCTTGTGTAAAGTTGTCCTGTAAGTTATGGGTTTGTACACAGTTGTATTATGCTAATCATAGAAATGGAATTAGACTTTCTAATATGAGACTATTCAGATTTGTTTGGCATTTGTGTTCCCTCTTCCTGGGAAAATTATCTTTATGTCTGCTGCTTTTGGAGTAGCAGAAGTTATTCCAGAGAGTAGCTAGAAAAGGAGGATTGCTGTAGTGGTGGATTGTTGTAGTAAAGTATAATGATACAGTCTGTGGAAGTGTAGGTTGTTGAGATTTTTAAGGGTATTTTTGAGTGGCTCATTTGATTTTCCTGAAGTGATGCTGGGACAGCCACAGCAGAATCATTTCCAGAAGGAACAGAATTGTGGGCAGGTACTCAGGTGGTTGTGCAGGCTGGTTGTGTCAGCAGTGCTCACAGAGGAGCAGGATGTGGGCAGAGGAATGGGTGGCATCCAAAACAAACCATTAAAATGTTTTTTAATGTGGAGGGGTGTCCCACAAGACAAAGATGACCAGCCCAGCTCCCAGGGAAAGCATCTTCTCACCTTCCCCCGCAGCAGAATGACTGAACTTTACATCCTGTTTGACTCACCTGAAGTCTCTGTGGAGCTTTTGCATACCCTTTATCTGGCTTGGCTGGAGTTTGGAGGTTCACTTGTTCTGGGTGAGCTCCTTGCTGCTGTGAGCTCAGGTAACTTTTTCCAGACCCTTCAATATGCACAGGTCTTGTTTGTTGGACTTGGCACATCCTTCCAATCAAAGGCAATGTCAGGGAGAATTGCAGGAGTGTCTGTGGCGGTTTAAACACAGTGAAATGTGTGTGAAAGGAGATACTTCAAAGCATGTTTGAACTGATGAATGTTTTGAATGCTCACGGATGTTACACTTCATAGAAACTGCCACAGATGAAGGGGTGTGGTAAGAGCTGCTGAAGGAAGGTAGAAAGTTGTGGGTGCCCTCCTGGGTTTGGGATGTCCATTAGTGATGGATGGGATCACTGGGATGCTCCAGCAGTTCTAATCTTGCCTTGCTCCTTTTAACTCTCCTCTGGAGCTCAGACCTTCCCTGATAAGGTATTCTTTAGCCCTGCCATCTCTCCTGCTGATATTTATTTGCAGAATCATTAAGTACTATTTTCCATAGTTAGTTTGATTGGGGACTGCTCAGCTCTGATAGAAGATTGTATTAAAGCTCATATAATCCCTGCTTGGCTTATTTGTTTGCAGGATAATTCTCCAGTCATGTTAATTTAATAAGACATCTCCTAATATTCTGCTCCTCCTGTGTTTCTGTGATCCTGGTGGAAGGCTCTGCTGGGAAATTCAGCCAGCCTGTAGGAAAAAGACTGCTTCAAGCCCCAAATTCTCGAACTTCATTCAGCCCCTCTGCCATTTCCCTGTAACACTGAAAGCAAAATGAACTCTGGCATCGGAAAGGTCCAGGTGCTTCCTAGGGATGGGATCTAAACTAAGCACTTGGATAAATCTTTTTATTGCTTTTTTTTTCATATATTCAGGATATGTGCTAGATAAAGTTTATGGGATGAAATCCTGGCATCTGAAGACTATTTATTGACTCTGGTAGTGATAGATACTATTGTTTCTCAGGCCCCTCAATTGGGTGTAGATTGTTCTGATGTGTGAGTTATTCATGCAGAGCTGGCTATGACACAAGACTGTAGGAGCCCTGGTCTCCTCTGGAGTAACAGCTGGAGCCCAGCAGGGAAGCCTGGTGCATCTTCAGTGGCATCAGACATCTTCATGTAGGCAGCTCTGTCCTGCCATGGGTCAGAACCCCTCTGGTGTAAAAGCACTCCCTCTTTTGCCATAGAAGAATCTTTTATTAAAGCAAGTTCTATCTAAATTTGGTAGCTGATATTTTAGATTGCATACACTGAGAAGAACAGTGCTTCTGATGTCCATTACTGTGGGGATAACAACCAACACAGCTCTTCTGGGAAACAAAAATGTATTAAAATGTGAGTTTTTAATACTCTGATGGGAGTAAAATGTGTTGTGTTCCAGTACCAAAAGGGGCTCACAAAAAGGAGGGAGGATGACTTTTTACACAGTGATAGGGCAAGGGAGGCTGGTTTTAAACTAGAAGAGACTGAGGTTAGGTGTAGGAGAAAGTTCTTTACTGTGAGGATGACAAGGCAGTGGCTCAGGTTGCCCAGAGAAGCTGTGGATTCCCCATCCCTGGAAGTGTTCAAGGGCAGGCTGGATGGGACCCTGAGCAGCCTGATCTGGTGAGTGTCATCTCTCCCCCTGGCAGGGGTTTGGAACTAGGTGATCCTTAAGGTTCCTTCCAACCCAAACCATTCTGTGATGATTCTATTCTATTATTTGACATTTCTGTGCTTGCCTTTTCAATTAAAAATAGCAAGCAACCATATAATCAGAAGACTATGTAAAATTCCTTTCTTATCTAAAGTTTCAGGAAAAAAACAAAACAAAACAAAACACATGGAAAATAATATGAATTATGTAGGGGAAGCAGCTCAAACTCTTTGGGGTCCCAGGCACTACACTTTTGGATGCTTTCTTGCATAAGCATCTTGTAATGCAAGGTTGAGCTGTGTTGTCATGGAGACTTTCAGGTTACCTCATCATTTTGCTAGAAAGGACAAATTTCAGAGTGGCTGTCATTGTACTAATTTAGTCACGAGACCTGACTTTCCAGTGGTTTTATGCCTTCAGTCCTCATCCTTGTTTACAGTAAATCTTGTTTATGTCATTGCAGGCATAGGAGTGGTTGCATGTTTGTTTATGATTCGTCTTCATGTGAACTCACAGGGCACAGCACAATAAATTAGTGTGAAGAGGGATTTATGGCCAGGCTGAGAAAAGCCTGCAGAAAGACTTCAGTCTGAGGAAGGGAGAAATTTGCACTGCCATCATCAGAAACCTGGTGGACTGTTTGCTCTGTCAGGTGGCACTGACTGCCCAGAGCCTGGGGAAAAATCATCCAGACCCTGCATATGTGATGTCTAAGCTAACACCTGGATAGCACCATTATTTCTCTCTGTGGTGATTCCAGGTTCAGAACTGTGACCAAAAGATCTCCAGCTGATGCTGGGAATGATGAATTTGAATGCATTCTGTTGTGAAGTGGTCTGTGTGTATTGGGCTTTTTCTGCTCTCTGCCTACCTCTTCTTCAGATGGTATTTGCCCTGCAGTTAAGCAGCAAAATGGATTTTACTCCTGGTGTGTGCAGGCTTGGCCTCAGGCAGCTGCCCATCTAAAAGGGTTTGGAAGAAAATCAACATCTGACTGCCACAAGCAGCTTCCAAGCATGATTTTTGCTCTGACTTTCCACTTTTCCACTCTCCTCACCTCAAGGTTGCTGTAACATCCACCCCAACCCTCATTTTTTAGGAATTCATCAATCCTTCCTCACTTCATCCCTGGCTTTCCCTGCTCCAGCTTCATACCCCCTCAAACCTTCAGGATGCTCTTGCTTCTCTCTCTGTCTCTTTTGCCTGTCATTTCCCTTCTGCAGTGAACCACTGAGGTTATGAGATGCTGCTGGTATTAGACAGTTACGAAGAATTTTCAGGGATGCCAGTCTTTATCTGTGCCCTTCCCTGGGAAGTGTATGTAGGTGGAGGTGACAAATGACATGAAGCTCTCACAAAGCTATTTCAGACAGACAATGTGGGACGAAAATGGACCTCAGGTTGTCTGGGTTGTTGTGTCCTGTCTGCTGTCCGTCACATTTATTTCACCTTTGTAGGATATAATGATTACGTGTAATCTATTTCAGGCTGATGTCCTGAAAGGACTGTTTGTCCCTATGACTGCTGGTTTTTTTTTGTTTTTTTTTTCTTTTTTGGTCGAGATTTTTTGTTGTTGCTTCTTTGTTTCTTTTTTTCCTGTCCTCAGCTAGAGGCAAATCAAAGCATGTTTCTGGACTGCTCTAAGTGGTCAAATGGTCAGTGCACATCCTTATCTCATTTTTGCAAGTGAAATTATCTCAGGACTGATATAAGACACCCCTACCCTCCTTTTTCATGGAGCAAGGGGGTTACACTTTTTTAAACTACTTGATAAAAATATCTTTGCTTTCCCCTTCTGAATTATGCTTTTTTCCATGTTAAAAGATTGAGGGGAAACCAAAAAAACCACAACTGACCGCAGAGAGATAAAAGGTTCTCCCAATAGTCAAAGACTCTTCCCTTCCTCTTTTGACTCCTAGTCTTCCCTTTCAAGCATTTTCCCAGATTTTTAACCCTCCTTTGGATTTTTCCAGCACCCCAAACACACCATGATGTAAGAGGGAAGCTGGTTCTTTGTGGGTTGGTCGTGATTGCTGATGTTAGAACAACATACAAATCTTCCTGTCCATGGCTAAGGAAATAAGGGCAAATTTTGCTTGCTAAAGAGATGATTCATTTTTTTAATCTCCCTGTGGTTCCTTCGTAGCTTCATCTCAAGGTGCTGGATGCATTGGCAATGCTGAGGGAAACATCCTTAACAAGGATCTAGGAAGACCCTACCATTCCTGATTCTCAAATTGAGAATCTCCCAGGAACTGACAAACTGCTGTTAAGTCTTCTGGGATCTGCTGCTGGTATTCCCACACACAGTTTCCCCAAGTTTGAAATGGCAGCAGATCCCTGGAGGAGGTGACCTGCATAGGAAGGAGAGCCAGCTCCAACTGTGACACTGATTGCTTCTCTAGATCACCTTGGCTTCTCCCAGCTTCAGTCAGCAGATACCTTTCCATTTACATTCCCTGGGAATAGATCCCAGAGAGTGCCATGCTCTGCTGAGCAGTCTCATCCCGTTCATCTTTTCATCAGTGTTCAGCTTCAAGAAACATAATGAGGTAGGGAGGGAAGCATTTGATATCTGTCCTGACTTGCAAGTGTGTTGTGCTCTGAGGTAGTGAGAACTACAGAGAATGGATCCTCACATTTCTTCCGAAGAGCAACTAAACAGCAACCCAAGTGCTATGTGTTCTCTCAGTAGTAGGATGCAAATCTTCTATGCCTTTTTTTTTTTTTTTTTTTGGGTGATACATGCAGGGATTTTCCAGCAGAAAGTGTTTCAGTTGCTGCTTTGCTGCCACATGTCTAAGCTGGTCCCAAAGCCATAGAAACAGGTATGCAGCAACAAGAGAAACCATAATGACTGGCAATGGTCTCACTGCAAGATCCTAGGCAGATTATTGAAGCCCTTTTGACATGATACTGTTGAAAAAAGCATTCTGATTTTAAATGCTTTGAATTTCAAACATGTTGCCTGTCCTTTGTCCCACTAAAATGCTTCTAAGTCTCAGGAAAGCTCAGCTGGGCTAAGTGCTTGCTTGATGGTTATTTTAAGCAATTTTCTGCATTTAGCAAGCTGCCATAAATCTTAGAAATAAGCACACACTTTTGTAAAATATGGACACGATGAAGCAGACTGCAGCTTTTAAGAAGTGACAGTAAAGCTACCGCATGTGGTTATTTACCTGACCCTTGTTGGTCTTCTTCAAATGCAGCACATTAACCAAATTATTCTACTAATGCAAGGTGTACTTATGGAATAGCAGAGATATTTCATAACCCCTGACACCATTCCTCTGCAAGCAGAGATAAAACCCCCCTTCAAATGTGTCAAATCCTGCAGCAATCTGTTTCTTTAAGAGATCTTTAAATCTCTTGTATGTAGTTATTGACTAGAATGTCCCAATTGCTTTTGCCTGCAAAGAGCTTGGAAAGAATGGATTAAATGATTTTGTTAATTGCCTGCCCTGCTTGGCTCAGATGGGTGCATATGTACCAGTTATATTTATTTGGCAGGTGTTCCTTTCCTCTCTCTCCTTTGGACTTGTTGTTCCCTGTTCTGTTACTCAATCAAGGCTTATAGAAAAAAAAGGAATAAATAGAAGAAATTAGTATGATGCTGGAGCACTCTGTACCAGCACAGCAGTGTGGAAAGTACACAAGGAGCCCTGCACACCTGACCTCTCCTTCAGATGCTGTTGTACTCCTTGCTGGAGAGTAAAGCTGAGGTGAAGAAATTAGGGCACAATGATTAAAGGATTATTTCACACTCAGAGATATCTAAATGCAGAATTTAGGAACATTTAGGACAATCAGTACCTATGCAAAACTCATTAAACTGATGTGTGCTGTACTTCAGAGCATGTCTCTTCTCATGGAAGAGAAGTTCTATTGCCACATTTTTAAAACCTGGGTGTCATAGTATGAGACAGAGAAGTGGTTCAGCTTATATGAGCAAAGAAGTCTGGCCTGGGCTGGGATTCAGAGCCGTCTCTTGAGCAGTGAACAGGAAACTGCTACCAGCAGATTGCCAGCTCTGCCTTCATGTCATGGAATATGGCAATTAAAGCTAAAGATACCAGCCAAGGATGCTTAGAAACCCACTGTGAGCAGACACAAGTCTTGTGGCTCTCTCTGCAAACCAGTGAGTTACCAGAAATGTCAAGCAGAAAAAAAAGACAGGTTCAGGCAGGATTTGAGGAGTTAACTTCAGATACAAAGATTATGATAAATGGGATGTGTGGATTTATCCCCAGATGAGCTCTGATTTTATTAGCCAGTGGTCTGAGACTTCACTATAGAGCATATGTAAGAGCACAGTGTTGACTTCTGTCCTTTCCTTCTTTGTGTATTCCAGGGATGAACATTTATCTGTAATTTGCTGCGACAGGTGCTGTGCTGCCATAGATTATAGCAGCCCAAGGAAACTCTTAGAATTGCATGTAAAATACCAGCTTAGAGCTCCACAGCCAGCTCTGCCAGCTCAGTGGGCGAGGGTTTGACCTTCTGTTTTGAGATGCCATTCTGGATACCAGAACACAACACTTGGGCACTGTGATCATCCACAGCCTCTTCTGAGATGGAGAATAATCTTATACCCTTCTGTCCTTCAGCAAATGAAGCCAAGGGCCAGACACTCTGGCTTCTGTCACCTGAAATCCTGGGAAGATTGCCATAACACACTCTGTTTCATCTTCCTTTCTAGCAGTCAGCTTTACTGCTGCCTGACAGCACACAAGACACTTCAAAGTCAGACAGCTCGCAGGCAGTCACACTGGAGAAGTGGCAATGACATTTCTGTGGTCCCACTGATGCCCCTAACCTAATGATCAGTTTTCCATGTGTCTGTGTAAGTCATTTTAAGTACCTGATGCTATTATGAAACACCTACCTGCCAACCTCAATGGGACATCATAAGGCTTAATTAAATGCTTGCAGTGTATTCTGCCATGCTGAGAAGAAAGGTACTGCAGAAGGCAAAATATTATTACAAATAATAAAGTCTATCACAATCTGGAAAATGGGTAAAAAAATGAAAACAGAGTCTAGTACAATCACTTTCTGTTGCACTCTGCAAGCACAGTGTAGCTCATGAACTCAAAGATATTCTCCTCAAAGGCAGGTCCTTCATTGACGCAAGAAGCTGTCTCATACAAAGCAAGAAAACTGTGAGTGTTAGGCAGATACAGAGACAGAACTGGAAATTGGGAATAATTCTGCCTCTTTTTTGTGTTTGTTTTTGTTTTGGGGGTTTTTGGTGGGGTTTTTTTTGTTTTGGGGGGGGGGTTTTGTGGTTTGTGTTTTTTTGTTTGTTTGTTTTTTGTTTGTTTGTTTTTTTGGGGGTTTTTTTGGTGGTTTTTTTGTTTTTTTTTTTTTTGTTTGTTTGGTTTGGTTTTTTGGGTTTTTTTTTGTTCAAATGCTTACCTTGCTCTGCTCAAGATCTGAGTGATCCACTTATCCACTTAACCTCTCTTTATAGCCAGTGCAGATAAATGAATTCTATTGCCACAATATCCCTGGATGGTTTGGGCTCTTTTTTAAGAGCAATATGAGTTTTCACATAGGTTTTAGCTAGAAAAGTTTAGGCTTTCAGTTGTATTTATGTATCTACACTGCCAATATCTAAATAGTCTGTGTCTGGAAACATGGATTCAGTCAGCCAATATGCTGAAGAAGGATTTTTTCTAATGTATCTGAAGTACCTCAGTATGTCAAAATATCTTCAAAAAAAGGCGGAATCTGGCTCGTGCTGAGCCCCTGAATTTATGCTTATCTCAGCCACTGAGTCTGAAAATGGCTTGCATAGAACTTGTCACCCAGGACACGAGGTGGATAATAGTATGTTGCTCAGATAGTGCTGGTTTTTTTTCTGCTGATGGAAATCTTCAGTTGCTGTACATCATATCAGCAAAATGCTCAGCTTGCTAGGGATGAGACCCATGGATTCTGCTTGTTCATTCACTCTCCATGCTGTGACTTGTTTTGCATTTGATATCCTTCTCTGGGTAAAGCAACTGGCACTTATGTGTCACTAAGTGGTAGCCATAAAGAAAATCAGCTATGCTTGTCTCTGCTGTCACCAGAGGGGAGCAATCCTAAAGGCAAGAGAAGATAGTGTGAATCATAAGAGGAAAATAAAACTCCCATCTCCTTCTGCACATCTCCTTCTGCATCATTTGTACTCCAGCACAATCACAGCCAGTGGGAAAACTCTAGATATTATTACCACTCTTGTTTTTATTAGCAACAATCTGGAATTAGAGCTGTGTGTAGTGTTATCTGTTAGTGCTATCTGAGAACAGATTACAGACATCATGATGGGACACTGGGGCACATAGAGTGAGGATCATTTGAGGCATATCTCATGTTTTCTTGCTGGGACAGGAAAGCTTGTTTTGATCTTTAATATCTTTCAGGTTCAGAACCCAACAGGTTCATGTTGCTCAGAGGCATTAAATAAAACTCTTTCCTGTCCAACGGGCAACTATGTAATGTAAATTTTTCTGGAAAGTTACTGTAGAGCTAGCAGATGGCAGTGGAGAAGGTGAAAGTGGTGCTGAAAGACTGGAGTTGTTACAAGCAGCAGTGGGAAGAGAAAATGGCTAAAATGGTGGGGTCAGTTAGGGGGAAATAGACTTGGATTAGTTGGTAGAGTCAGAAAAACATTAAGATGTGATGTGTGATCAGTGATATTAAGCTCCCGTTTGTCCAGCACAACTTTCCTGAAGGAGACTTGATTTTAATGGGGAAACTTCCTGATGTTTACTGAAAACTGAGCTCATTAAATTAGTTCTGATTGGGTTTTATTAGAACTTCAAAGCAAAACATCTGCCACTGTTGGCTCTACCAGTAGTGAAGAGTTTTATAGGACAATAAAGTTACAAAAGCAATTAATATATGCACTAATGCAGAAGCTGTAAATATTTTCAGTCCAGTCAAAGTATCTTAAATAGCACTTACAGCATTGCTCTTGGTGTTACTCCAAGAAGACAATCATAATTCATGTGAATAGGTGTTAAAAGCATCGGTGCTTCTACAAGCATTTGGAATTATGATGATTTGTTCTTCTACCCTGGCCTTAATTTTCTATTTTTATTCACTTATTTATGTAGACTAATCCAGAGTACTCAACCAATAAAATAGGAAATCTTGCAGGTAAAAAGTGGGCTGGGGTGTCTCAATAGCTCAGCTCACTCCTTCCTGCCTTCATTTCTCCTGGGGGAGGTGGGGCTGGGAGTGATTTTCTATGGATGCTGTGCCATGTCCTCACACAGCCCCCACCTCTGCTCAGCCAAACACACAGCCACAGGCAGAGCCAGCCCACATCAGGTGAGCTGGAGGTGCCTGCAGTTCTGTGCTTTCTGTCCTCTGCCCTCATCTCCACTGACTTCCAGGATCACCTTCTCCTTTTGGAGGTGAGAAGAAAACCAGGTGTGGAGAGAGTTGGTGTTCTGGACAGAGGATGTTGGTCAGGAGATGAACCTGCTGAGACAGAGATAGTGGGAGGAACTGGAATGGATGGACCTCAAAGTGATGGGAATAATGGACTATCAGGGAGGTTTGCTCTTAAAAAATGGGGAAACACTTGACTAAGAGTTTATTTTTTCCACTTGGGATGTAGAAATATTCCAGTGGTGTGCACCATGAGTTTTTACCAAGCACAGATAAATCTTTTTATGAGAAATGCATAAATAGACTTATTTTTCTTCTGATCTGAGTGTTTTTAGAAAGCAATCTTTTTTTGACAGATGTAGTAAACCAAATTTTTAAGCTCTTTGAGCCCTTCACTTCAAACATTTATTTCTAAATCTCTTTCCTCTTTATCTTTGTGTTCAATTCAGCCTGTTCACACACTAACTGAAGTATATTTTGTAAAGTGATGGATCCTATAAAAATGTGTTCCATGATATATTGTGCATCCTGAATTTGGGATTGAACTGAAACTTAAACCATTTCAGGAAAAAACTTGAGAGTTGTTCTTGAGAGTTCATTAGTAACAAAGATCAGCTAGCAGAGATGAAGACAGACAAATTGAAAAGGGGCAGAAATCAATGAATGCTGAGATACCTGTGTTTGGGGGGGTTTCTTTTAGAAGCAGCTGTAATCAAGTGCTCTAATTTCAGAGATGTTAATCCAAGTGTTAAAAATTATCAGAGCCAAATTATCCTGGGTTGTTTTTCTATCTATTTTTAGGGATTACATTTGGAAGATTTTTCTCTAATAGTAAGTATTAAATATGCCATATGTGAACAGAATTTTCACTTCAAACCTCTGTTTCTACACTGGGGTATTTTAGGAAAAATGCCAAATATTGTCAGATTCCAAAAGAATATCGCTAAAGTGGGATAGTAGTACTGTAGTTTGTTTGAATTTCAAGTAAATAATTGCTAACTAAAGCTAAAGTGCCAGCTGCTAATGATGCAGAGGAATATCTCTCAAAGACAGTATATGCATGTACAGCCACGTGCCCTGGAGAGCAGCTGTGTCACAGTAATGACCAACACTCGAGCTGTGCCTGTGCTGGACTCAACCTGCATTTAAATGGCAATAATTGCTACAGATTTATCATGGCAGAAAAGCAAGTCAAAAGCTGAAAGCTTGGTTGAACATATGACTATGTGAACAAGTATGTGACTGAGGAAGACAATCTTCTACACAAAGTTTGTTGTTCTGATAAAGGCACCAGTTCAGAACTTAATAAAACTAAAAGTTAAAAAAAATCCGTGTAAACAACAGTGCTTTTTTGATAGCTACACCTTCATACAAGTTTGACATGGCTATCTAATCTGTTCCAGACATCATTTTATATTAAATGTTTCAGTAATGGAAGGTGATTTCCACATTTCCATTACTTCAATGAAGATCTAGTGTATAATCAATATGAAGTAAAAGCAAACTAATTATTGATAACCATGTTAATGGGAAAAAAACCAAAACCTAGAAAGTCAAAGATTGCAGTTTTCCATTTATTTTGTGTGTTTAAATCCCAATGTATCATGTGGAGCATTCTTCAGATTTCTTAAAAAATAAAAATAGGTAAAAGAAAATTACTTGCGACTTGAATATAATTTGGGAGAGTTAACTTCAGTCATTGTTAACTCAAACCCAGTCTCCTTTCTTGAATGAGAAAGAGTTTTTATTGTCTTATATCTGTGAGGCAGAAGAATGTGGACATATCTGAAAGAACCCCAAAACCTCAGTCCCCTTGTCTTTGTTAAAAAGTTTTTTGGACAGAAGTCATTATTGGAACCACAGCAGTCCCCTGAACAACATTATTTTGCAAAGCTCAAAGGCTAAGGAAAAATGCTGACTAAATAGATTTTTCAGAGGTAATCTGTCTCAGGAAGTTTCCTCAGAACAGTTTTTTTTGGTGTTAGTTAACATATGTCTGCTTAGGGTTGAACTTGGAGAAGCATCAGAAGGTCACTTGAAGCAGAAAGAGCAGCAGTGGAGGAAACTGGGAGAGATGTACTGGCTGTCCATGCTGGTTTTCACCTTGAAATAACTTTCCTGCACAGCCTAGGATCTGACCGTGGCCAAAAATAGGGTGGCTGGGAGAAATTTGCTTTTACCATTGCAGGCACAAGGAGGACAGGGTTCCCCACATCTTTGCATAGATCATAGAATGATTTGGGTTGGAAGGGACCTTAAAGATCCCCTGCCATGGACAGGGGCACCTTCCAGCAGCCCAGGCTGCCCAAAGCCCTGTCCAGCCTGGCCTTGAACACTCCCAGGGAGTGTCCACAACTTCTCCGGACAACAATCTCCAATATTCTGATTCATTGCATTGTGTGCTAAAGGTAGCAAGAACCACATTAGTTTCTATATTTATCAGAACTAAAAATGGGTTTTCAGCATTTTGGGGCCTGTTTGAAGTCATTCAGCTGTAGGTGTATCCTTTGTAAAATAACTGGGAGTTTAACCTCACCCTCAGATTAATAGCTTGTATGTGATATACTCTTTCACTCCGAGGAAACATCTTTGCAGGGGGAAATCTTTTGAAAGAACTCATATTTCTTGCACAATTTTTTCATTGTGTTGCTCTGGCAAGGGTTCTTTTACTACTGTATCTCAAAGATCTTGAGAAAGTTAGTTTGGCTGCATCATGCTCAGTGCCTTGCCACAGGCAATAATCCTGTGATAGCCCAAAATTCATGAATCTGTCATGCACCAGCCTGACATATCCACGTATCATGGGAGTTCCAAGTCTGTGTGTGGGATAGAGAACAGATCCAGCATGGGATTGCATCATTATATGTTTGTGTAGCAAGAGCTCACACTAATATTGTACAAGTATCTTAGCAAAAGGCTGTGTGAAAAGCAAAAACAGTTCTTGAAACTTTATTTAAAAAAAAAAAAAATCCCCTCTTTTCACAAACTTACAGAACATATTAGTCATCTTGCTGTAGAGCCTATTAATCTTTTATACTGTGATTGTAAAATCAGCTCCCTCCTTGAACCAAAGCTAAAATCCTTCTCACAGGTGAAAAAGCATAGGCTTTAACAATATGAGAAAAATTCATTTTGTATTGCCATCTGCTTCTGGGATGTGAAGAGGAAGGGGGTTGATGCTGTACAGCCTCTGCCTTTGTGCTTTAGTTAATCCTGCTGTGATAAAGTCCCACATCTGAAGTGGTGACTGTCAGCAGTTCCTCTGCAATAATGCACATTGAAAAGCAGGTGAACAAAGGAAATACAAAGCCAGAAGGAAAAGGAAAATGCAGAAATTTCAGTTGTAATGCCGCATGTCAGGTTCATGAGAAAATTAAACCTTCTCTTTTGTCGTGCCCACTGCTGATTTTCTACCTTCTGGTGACTTTCGTAGGAAACACAGTCCAGTACTGTGTGGAAAAATGGGAGTTTGACTCATTTCTGTGTCATGGGCTTCTGTCATGACCCCTGGCTTGTCACTCAGGCCCTCTTGCTGAGGAAGGTGGTTAATTACCTTTCACTAGAATGAGATTTCAACAGCAGATTTGTGTTACAGGCTTCTTTATCCAGCAAATAACAAGCCTGTATATCCATGCTTAACCAGGATGGCATGAGATGCAACTGCCAGCTGCTGCCAGAGGAGACCTATAGCACAAGTTCTTGTTATGTGCACTTAAACACATCTCTGTACGTTATATATATATATATGTATATATGCCAATAAAAAATCGTATTTTCTTCTTCCATGAAATCTGAATTGATTTCTGAGACTATAATCCTTTATTCTGACTGTTGTGAGAGGTGCTTGGCACTGAGATTTGAAAAGTCAGAAGCTTTATTCTTCTCAAGGCAAGCAGATGGCATTTTGGTCAAAGACAGGGAAAGATCTTGTGACAAAAAAGCTGAATTTTTGTACCATTACTTGAAGTTGCTGATCTTTAGCCTTCCTGAAAACTGCGGTGCAAACTGAGAAGAAAAGATCGTGAACATTTATTTTAGAAAGCTCTTTGTATGAAACACCAGACTCTGCTGGCCCAGATGCAATCTTAAATAGGGTCAGAACCATATCTCTTAGAAAATATTTGACCTACTTCAATGAGAGTTTAAAGAATTCAGAGGTAGGAACACATTAAAGAAAAAGGGCTTTCCCTGCTGCACTGAGTGAAAGGGTCTAACGTCATGGAGTAGCTAAGAATAGATGATTGCATTGTTCCCACTGGTCTTATCTTGGAAAGCACATATGCCTGCAGTGGGACATCTGTGACCTTTGCTAAACTTTGCAATTCTGTCTTAAATGTAGCCTGAGACTAGCTAATACTCTGTCATATTTGTTAATATTGCACTCAATTCCCATCAAAAAACTAAGTCTGTGTCAATGAAAAATATATTTTTAACAGATGACAGAATCCTTGTGTTGACTGTTGTAAAGGTTAAAAATGCAGTCTTTGATAATGCAAGGACACTAAACTTTAAAAGTAAATGTGAATGTTTGGATGAGTGTTGGCTTTGGACTGCCAGGTTTGTGTGCCAAGGACTGTTGGCTGGGAGACAGTACATGCAGCAGGAGATGCTTTTGCCTAAACTGGAAAACATCTGAGCTTTTTGGGAGTGCTATGCCTCTGGGAAAAGAGGGAGCTGGGAGGTATCCCAAAGAGCTTTCATGGCAGAAAACCTTCAGTGCCTTATGGTTTCTAGTGGTGATAGTGACTGTGGGATAAAGTCTGAAGTGTCTCTAACTGGAGCTCAGGCACAGCTGGGCACTCTGTGCCTGGAAAAAGTTGATTCTGTATGACTGGCCCTGTTAGATTACATAGCGTGGCTCCTGGATAACATGAAACATGAAATAAAATAAAAATGAAATAGCAATATGTATTGTTAAACTGACACTAGAGTTGACTCAGGGTAGAATTCACAACTGAGGGCTGTGATTTACACATCTTCATGCTTTACTCTCTCTGCTCAAGAGATTGTTTCTACCTTAACCAGAAAAAAAAAAAAAAAAAAAAAAAAAAAGCAGCAAAACAAAAACTGAATGGTATTATTTGTTTGGGTTTTTTTTCACTGGAAGCACCTTTCTTAATTTATTTTTACCAGTTGGTGCCAGTTATTGTCCCTCTTTAAGGATTGTGAAAGGCAATAAATACCTGCCATGCAGTCAGCCAACTCAGTCACTGAGGCTGCTGATTTATTTTAAACAACTGCTTTGATTTTTTCCTTCAAGATTTACTCTGTAGTAGGAGGTGACACTGTTGTCTTGTGCCATTAATGTTCTTCTCTTCCAGTGACACAGCCTGTTAATTAGAGAAAGGAGATGAATTCGGAGACAAGTGGAAATCAATAGATCTTGAATTTAAAAGATTATTTTCTTTGTTTTAGCTTAAGCACCTTTATTTCAGTACAAAAATAAAAAGAAGTGTGTTTTTTATAATGTTTGATAGCCAAATTTTAATACCACTAATATTACAGTAGTGTTTAAACCATCTGACCTCTCAATGCCTCTTGGTCATGTTATATTTAGATTCTTTTTCTGACTTAGAGATTTCCGCATGTTGCTTTACATTCTTTCACTTTTCATCACAGTGATTATTTTTCTAAAGCTGCCTGATTTTTTTTCCTTTTTCCTCAGATTTTTTTAGAAGTGCAGCAACAAATAATTTGATTTTACTCCAGTAGAAAACATTAAATTCTTCTGCAAGGTGCTTGAGGGTGCCTGGCTGCGTCAGAACCGAGGAATGTTATTTACTGCTCAGTGATCCTTTAGGCCAAGGGAAGATCTATCCCTTTAAAGCTGTACCTGAGCATTAGTGTGGGAGCTGTGATGGGAGGAAGAAACACAGCAGCAGTGATCCAGAAATCATTGCTGCCCTGAATTATTCCTCCTTTTGGTTTGCCTCAGAGCCAGAATTAGCCAGAATTGATCAGAGCACAGTGGGAGAAGGCACAGAGAGAAGGATTCTTGACCCACGGTGAAGACTGGGTTGTGTGGATGATTTTCTTGGTGGACTGTGGCACATTTGACTCTGACAGGTTCAGCGTGTGCACAGAGGTTGTCCAGGCGGGCTGTGGGCAGCTGAAGGAGTGCAGAGCAATTCCTGGCTGGCTGATGCACACGGCAGACACCTGTTTAATGAGCTGGCAGGCTAACACTGATGTGCTCACCACAGTGCTCCTGAGGGCCAGGCACTCATCAATCAGGCAGGGAGAGCTCATCTCCATTGCTCCCCAGAACATCCTGGCCCTGCTGCCCCCATCTTCCGATTGCCTGGTTTTTTTAATTAGGGTCTCATACCTTTTTGGTGTCAATACTTCTTCCCTCTTGAATGCTAGCACTGTAACTAATTAACTACTGTTTTTCTGTCTTTGTTTTCACCTTTCTGGTCGTGCATGGTTTTAATTCTTGGGTGATCTAAGCATGAGGATGGACATACTCACTACCACCTCTCACCACTTTTGCAGGAACATAGAACCAGGGTTATGCAGTTGTTCTGCAGCAAGCTGGATCTTGGTTCACAAATATAAGTCCTTCAGCCAAGGGCAATCAGAGCTGTCAGGAAAAAAGGGAAAGTTGGACATTTATAAATTAGAATGGGTAAATTTCTAAAAAATCTTCTACTGGCCCTCCTGGCTGCAGCAGATTTTTGGATAACTGAAAGAGAGTAGCTTTAGAGTAAATACTACTCTAAGGGTGGAGAGGCACTCAAACAGGTTGTCCAGAAAAGCTGCAGATTCTCCATCCCTGGAAGGGTTCAAGGCTAGACTGGATGGGGCTCTGAGCAACCTGGCCTAGCAGAAAGGGTCCCTACCCATGGCAGAGGTTTGGAACTGCATGCTCTTTAAAGTCTCTTTTAACCCAAGCCATTCTAAGATTCTATGATTCTAAATTCTGTGATTTTACATTACATTCTGCATCTCTGTAGAGCTGGGATTTTCCAACACTATTGGATGTGGTGAAGACAATATCTGGTCAGTGAACTCTTATTTATTTTAACCTTTTGTATGTGTACACTGCTTTACAGTCCATTCTTGCCACAATCAATTTGCTGATTTGCTAATAGACTGCTTTTAGGGTTGTATCTGTATACCCTGTGATCCATTTGAGCTGTTTCTGTTCACTCAGAGCTCTTTGAAATTGGACCTTAAAGACTTGGGGATTGGTTTCCAGTTGAAAAGGTAATGTTCAACTTGCTCCTTTCTCCTATACCATCTGTCTCCTTGACAGCAATCTAAAATGCTCTTTGTGTTACACTTGAAGTAAATACTATGGATCTGATAGCTGTGTGCATAAATCCCTGCTGCTTTTCTGACTTGGATTTATGCTTGGAGTTACTTTATTGATTGCCTGAGATGACATCTGATTTGTTCTGTGATATCATACTGTAAAAAACGAACAGCTTGTCTCCAGCTGAAGGGTGATCTCTGAATCTGTACCTGTACCTCCCTCCTCTTCCTCTCTGTGTTTTTAGTTCAACATATATTAAGTAGGGAATGAGTATTAGGTGTAATGTGTTAAGCAATCATGACAATATGATGCCTGTCAAAACAGCAGGTCCAACTGCACCCTTATCTTCTTTTTATTTTCTGATTTTTTTATTTTCTTTCATTCTGATCTTTGAACCCTGATGTGAACAGCAATTTAGTGCCTGATTCTTGGCTGTTCCTATGGCTATTTTAGTGTAGAAAACTACACCCAGTGTAGCATGAATTAGAGAGCAACAGGGTCTACAATATTGTATAATGGTTTGGATTGGAAGGGACTTCAAAAGTCATGTAATTCCAACCCTCCTGCCATGGGCAGGGACAGCTTCCATATCCAGGGTATGGAGATGGGAATTAGGGTTGCTACAGTGCTGTCAGAGTGGGACTCTTGGCTTCCAGAGAGCAGCCTGTATCAGCTCCAAAGCAGGAACTCCAGTGCCAAGGAACACCATTTTCACAGTGGGAAACAGATGTCTCAATACCTGTAATCCTATTTCTGCATGGCAGAATTGGAAACCAAATTTTGTGCCTTTAAATTAGTCTGGTGAGTTGGCAAAATGTTTAGAGCTACCACATTGAGCTAAAATTCAAACTTTCTCATTTCTGCCCTCAGTCAACAGGTTTTAAGAGGAGTGGAGGGCCCAGAGCTGTAAAATGGGAAGTGGAGTTTCTACACAACAGACTGGGGATGTGATGGTTTAAAATACATTGAGACTGCACTGTTTTTCCAAAGGAGTGAGGAGGATGCCCTTAAACACTGAAGTTCCTTATGACTTTCCTGTTTATGCCCTGGTCTGACACACCACACACATCTGAGGCTGTGTAAGGAGCTCCCTGCAGGAAAGCAGGAACCACTCTGCAGACAGAGACCTTCTGTGAAACTAATCAAGGCGAGATCATTCACCTTTTGAGTTATTCAGGAACTGTCTCTCCGGTTCTGCCTGGGTGCAAAGAGGCAGCTGGACTTTAGATGTGCCAAGATAATTTGATCTTCCATTAATGAAATCCCTACATACTCCTGGAAGCAGAATGTAGGCATCAGCCAGGGCTTGATGGAGCTGCCTGAGACTGTAGAGTTTATGATCTCTGTGTTAGACTTTGTGAAATTGAGATTTTTTTGTTGTTGTTGAGAATATGACACAAGATAGTGAAAGACTGGACAAACACAGATTAAACCAGACTTTTCAACAGGAAAGATACATTCTGAAAGGGGTGGAAAAGGCTATTGCTATGTGGTGCACCCTGCAAAAGCTTTCACAGATGGGATATTTTGATGAAGCAGCTGTCCTGTCCAAATGTAGCTGAAGCAGTTGGTTAGTTCCCACTGAGACCAGAGACACACTTGGCAGGATTCTAACAAAATGTTAATGTATTGTGAATGTATCTGCCAGCCAGCCATTTGAACTGTCACTGTTCTTTGCTACAGGCTGCAGCACAGCAAGGGCAGGGCCACGGGCACTGAATTTCAAGGCATTTGTCAGAGCTGTCGTCTTGGTGCTGTTTCAGAGCAGAATGCAGCCAGCAGCCAAGTTTTGTTCAGAGGGAACATCCAACTGCATTAGTGTCAGCCTCTCTGCAGCACTGCAGGCTGGCTGTGCCTGTCCCTGGGTCATTCACTGTCTGGGAGAAGCCTTGCTCACAGCGAGCAGGGGAACCTGAGGAATCTTATTTATTTGTTTGGGGTTTTTTTATATAAAGTTTTAAATAACTTGTAAATCAGGAAGTTGTGCTTTCTGAGCAGCAATGATTGGGAGGAGAGAAGCAGCACAGTGTCAGACAGACTTCACTGGCTTGTGCTGTATAGCTATTAAAAGACTGGATCACAGCAGGAACTTGGGCATGGGGAACGGATGCATCTCAGAGGGGTGGAGGGGCCTGTGCAGCCCTAAAATAGGCACAGCATTTGATGCAGCTCTTCATGACACCCAAATTAGAATAGTGGTGGGTGTGTGCCTGACAGGTTGTCCCTGCTGAAGATGTTACTGTACCACTGTCATCCACAAAGACTGAAAATAGGTAGAAAACCTGGAGGATAATTGTGTTTTTAAGAGATGGCTGGAATGGCTTAAAGCCTAGGAGAAAACCTCTCAGGTCAGGTGGTGCTATGTGCTGCAGCCAGATTTGCTGGCACTTCCAGAGGGTGATTCCTCTGTTGAGATTTTACAGGAGTCCATGTAGATGTTTCTCCAGCTGAAGTCCATTGTGTACCTGAATCCATGCTCTATTCTGCAGTGCTCTAAAGGAATTTCAAAATTTAGTTTTGCTATGAACAGTTCCCACTGTTCCCAGAAATGAGGCTAACCTTGATGCATAAATCCATGCTCATTTTATCTGAGCTCTCTCAAGCAGCACTGCTGCATGGCACCACAGCATTTTCTGAGTACTTAGCAAGAATGATTGTAATAAAGATGCTGACTGCTGCTCAGACAGGTAAAGAAAGCATGTTTTGTTGCTATTGTTGTGGATATTGCTTCGAAGATAGGATGTATAGGGTGAAGTAAATGTGGGCAGAAGATCAGAGGCTTTGCAAAGATTGAGCAGTTGAATTTTGATAGAATAATAGCTTACCTTTTCTAAAAATGAGACTTATACATATGTATTAGGATGGAAGAATCCATTTGTTGGAAGTATAATCAGGAAACTGAAATTACTGCAATACTAAGGATAATCCTCAGCAGTTACTAGGGCCAATATAACTAACCTCTTCTTTAATTAATGTTGGAATGTAATTAAACAACAGCACAGTGTAAACTTAATGGTGAATTTATCATTGAGGGAACTTCCATTTCCTTGAAGGACAAGACCAGAGATAGGTAGAATAAGAAATATGTAATTCTTCTGAGGTTATAGGAGTGTATTAATCTGTATATTGCCCACCATACATCCTTTTCTGAAACAGCAGCACCAGAAGGTTGTTTTCATTTCCATACCTAAACACAGTGAACATCATTAAATAGATGAATGCAATTAATAAAGAAGGCAGATTTATCTCAATCATTCTGTATCTTCACAAAAAGTCCTTGCAGTGTCATATCAATGGCCAGTACAATATGGAATGAAAGCCAATAGGCACAAAACATGAGCAGGTCATGCAGCTTCTGAGACAGAACTAGTAGTACAGAAAAATAAAAGCCTGTGTTTTAAATTTTAAAAGAGCGAGGAAAATTCCTCTTTTGTGAGTTTATTGCTGATGCACAGGAGATACCTCTCTGAAGGTGAAAATACTGTGACCTTCAGGGTCACTATTCAGAAATGTAAACAGATACTTATTTTAAAATGAAACATGGATCTTCTCTAACACAAAGCTGTCAAGTGTGCTGTGCGTTTGGATTTGATTTTCAATTGAATCAGATTCAGTTTACAATATAACAATGTTTATCAAGTGTATGTTTCCATGAAAGGTCTTGTGTTTTTAATGAAGAAGATAGATAGATATACACTCCCAGAAAGCTCCCTGAGGTGAATCAGAATGGGATGCCATGAGAATGATTCAGGATGGAAAAGAAAGGCAGGCTAAGATCTGTGGGAATAAAAGTTTGGGGAAGAAGATAAAAGGTGATGTAGGCAAGAGGAAGACCATAAAAGTCATTAAAGAGTTTGGATGACAAATATTAAGCTTTGGGTAGGAGAGATGATTCTAAATGATTATTCCAAAGCTGATGAGCTGAGCTTTAAAACCCCAGAAAGAAGCAAACCTGCATAGCTGCAGTGATGGAGAACACCTGGACAAATGCTTAAGATGGAAGGTCCATGTTGCCAGATTCTGCAAAATAATCAGAAAATTTCTGATTGCCTCAGAAAATCATATGTCTCAGACACTTGGAAAGCTCTCTGAATATGCCTCAGACTCTTTGAAAGCAACAGAGGATATTCCACCACAGTTGTGGAAGAAAAAGGATAAATAACAGACATTATTAGGGAAGAAAAAGCCATTAATAGATGAATGTAAATTTCATGCAGAAATGCTTTTGATCCTAATCAATATTTCACCCAGTTCCTGTGCAACACACATCTTAGATGGAGATGTCAAGTGATGACAAAAGAATGTTGAGAAAAATAGTTGGAATATATAGTTGTTTAATTTTTTTTTAGGCAGTCTTGTTGAAATTTCTACTGAAAATTGTATTTGATTTCTCTGATCTTGCCACACAAGACTGTAAATTAATCTGCCAGACATGACTGAAAAATTTACCTCTTGTTAGATTTGGCTGCTGGACAGTCCCATGGGGATGTGACAGCAAAACTGGGCAAAGGCCAGTTCAGTTTTTGGGAACTGGCGGGTTTGGGAGACAGAAACAAATGCTGAGCGATTGCTTGTCATCAAAGGAAAGCCCAAACACGTTAAAGGGGTGAAAGGAGGGCAGATCCTGGAGGGACTGACCGGTGGTGATGTCTGCAAGAAGACACAGGAGTTACAACACAAAACAACTGAATGATGGCCCAGTGCAGCAGCTAAAGGAATTGTCGCGAAGGCAAATAAGACCCGTTGACCAGCAAATGGACCCATCAAGATGATTGCCAATGGCACCAGAAGGGACCTGGCTGCAAGGGGCTGCTGCTTTGCTAAATAAAACAGTTTAGGCATCGATCTCCAGCCCAAAGGTCAAATGCCAGGGGGTTGCTCCTCCCTCCCACAGCTCACACTGCCTTCAGGGAATGGTCCCTGGCAAGCGCTTGTCCTAAACCTGCCTGGAAAGCTGCTAATTGGCATTCTAAGTACACCACAGCAAGCTTGTGCTAACAATTAAAAGCACAGAATTACAGTTAACATTTAAGTCCATATTTTTATGTACTAACACATCTCACCCAATGAAACAGGACATTGAGGACATTAAAAATGTGAAATGGGCTGTGCCATCAAAGTCTGAATGTAGGCAGAAGGGCTCATATATTCAAAGAGGGAGGTGAAGAGCATATTCCTGCTGTACCTGGGAGACAGGCATGAGTATAACAGGCATTGAATAAGAAGAGAATGAGGCTGAAAATGAGCCAGTCAGAAACCCTGGAGTGATGGGGTCAAGAGGGCAAGCCAAAGAGATGGAGATCAAGGACAGGGGAGACAGCTCTGAGTCAGCAGCGCTGGAAGGAAATGGAGTGAATTTCTCTCCTATGGCCTGAGGTCCTTTTATATCATTTCTCTGCAGTGCTAGCAACAGCAATATTTGCTGTAGCAGATGTGGATTTAATTAATGTGCAGCATATTTCTTTCTCTGGGTCACTCTGAAACCTCAAATGGAGGGCAAGAGTGTGTATGGGGAATTGCTTGCAAATTCAGATGGGGTAAGGGGAGACTGTAGGGTCAGTCCTGGAAGCTGTGGGGTGAAGGAAGCAGAGATTGGTGCCTCTCACCCTCATCTCTCTGCTGAGGTAGAGAGTAGGGGGTGAGACATGGCTGTTTTTTTCTGAAATTGGAGCTCTGGACACCGTGGCCAGCACAGTCTTTGAGGGACTTTTACAGTAGCTCATTAACCTCCAGACTGTCACATTTGCATGACTGTGTAGGTCACTACAGAATTTATTTTCCTCTCCTTTTTCCTGAATCCACAAAAGTCCACTTCCTCAGGAGGTGTTTCCCTAGAGAGTGCTCTGTGATAGCAAAGAGATCTCACAGAAATGGACTGAAGGGATGGTGTCAGCAGGAAAAGTCTGCTTTTTTCCCTGCACATCTCTCCCTCGCCTCTTGCAGACATTTTGAAAAAACTGCCACAACTGGTATCTCAAATAGAAATAATGAAAAGACCCTGGGGGGAAATACTAAAATTTGTCTTTGTCAAATTCTGTGGGAGTAAAAGGTAAATTTTTAGAACGATATGAAAATTCTTATTTTGACAGATAGACATCTGTCTGTTGAATGAGATTGCAAAAAAATTTTAATGGAAAAATTGACTCTGTAGGAAAGGCTGGAGTGCACAGTGAGGTGGGAATAAGCATTTCTATTAGAATGCCATTCCTGCAGGGTCAGTGTCTGATCTCTATTGCAAAGAAACTCTGGGGGCAATTCCATACCAGAAAGGCTGAAGCAGAGGGAGCTGGGCTTTCTCAAAAGGGAGTGACCCTTTCAAACATGTTTTTGGCTGATGCAAGATTGATGGAGTGTGGTCAGTTTCTCGTGTCACCAAATGGAAAATGACAGCAGTGCTGCAGAATTGCTAAACAGGTGGCTGAGAATAAACTGGTCAAGTGATACCAATGGTTGGAAACACTGGTAAAAGAGGGGACAATTCAGGATGAAGGGTGTGAGTCTGTAGAGGAGGTATCAGTGAAGATTTCTCTGCTTGTCACTGTCTGCATTCTTGACATTCCCTCTGAGCCTACTTCTGCTTCAAAACCCTTCCATGATGACACCAGACTTTGGTCAGGACCTATAGATGTGCCTGCTAGCCCAGATCTGTGGGTTCATCATCTGATGTGGTGGAAAGGAAGCTTTGCAAAGTCCATTTCCAAACTCCCATGTGAGGCTCCAAAGGGTGACTGATTACCTTCCATTGCCAGGAACTTCAGAAGGCACATTCTGCTGGAGGTGCTTGGCATAGTAATTAGTTGGACTGAATTTGGCTTGGCTGATTTATAACAGGAGAAGACAACAAAGTATTTTGGCTCCAGGTATGGGATCATTAGTTTTCTTAATTCCCAAGGCAATGCAGAGCTGTCTCTGATAACTGATTTCTTGTTCCGTCTTGCTTTCTCTTGAGAAGTATTTCATTTCTTAAGTGGCTGCCCCACTGTTGAAGCTCAGCCAGGTAGCAACAGAGAGATTATATTGAAGTGTTCATATTAAAAGAAAGTACTCAGAACTAAGAGCAATGCCAAGGGTTTGTTCAAACTCAGCTTTAGGAGGTTGATTCTCATGGAGGATGGGTTGTCCCCCATTCAGAAATCAAATGTGCAGCAACATTTGTGAAACCCAAAAATGTCTAGTGTCAGAACAGAGAAAGTCAGTCCTACTTCATAGCTAGAAGAGAACTATGTTCATTTGTAAAGACTTTGGGGACATGGTTTAATGCTGGTCTTGGCAGTTCTGGGTCAACTGTTGGACTCTATGATCTTAAAGGTCTTTTCCAACCTAAGTGATTCTATGATTTTAAAAGTAATTTTTATAATGAGGTCATTCATTTATATTATGGTTCTGCTATGGAAACTCCTCTCTAAGGTTGGAAAACATTTTACATAAAAAGAGGGAGATGAATTAGTATTACTTACCAAGATAGACAGCCTTCCAGGCAGCCTTCTTTTTTAAAAAGTGACTGAACATAAATTTGTGCCAAAGAGCTTCCTGCTGAGCTGTGAGGATACAAGTGGGTAGATGGATTGGAATGGGAAACTGGATTTAACATGAAGATGAGGCTTTTTTATGGCTCAGCAAGGACCCTTAGGGATGTCTTCAGGGCATCACCCAGACCCTGGGAAAGGGGTCCATGCCTTTCTATCATTTGTAATAACACTAAAATGACCCAGCAATGCACTGTACAACCTGCTTGTCTTTGACAATGCAAAGGTGCTTTGTCCTCACTGGCAAAAGTGCTGTAAGTCCTGGAGGATCAGATCAGGAAAGATGCCACAGAGCAAAAAGGGCTGTATCCCTTTATTCCAAAAGGCCTTTTTACACAACCAGTTGGCTTAAGAGAAAGTTCAAATGCATCTTCAAAGTTCCATCCTCTTTTGTGAATGGTTCATTCAGAAATAGCTTTTTTCAGTAGGTGCATCAGCCCTGATTTTTTCGCTCCATATGTTGAAGTATCAACCATTCACTAGACCCTCATGGTCAAACTGTGCAAGACCAAAGGTTCTGCTGGCCCTGGGTTTGAAATAGATAGCCAAGGGAGAATGAAAAGGGGTGAGTATCCTTGTGAAGTTCTTCCATGAGGTTTCTCTCCCACTTTTCTACTACTTTCCCTCTCTGAGACTTCCTGAGTCACAATTTGTGGCTGTGCCTCCTCAGTGCATTTCTCTTCAATGGACTTACCTCACTTTGACACCATGCAGATTTGTGCACTCAAAATTGCTTATTCTTTCTCTGCAGTGTCTAGTGCCCCTGTTCAGTCCTAATTCAACACTATCTCACAAAAAAAATAAAAAAAATACTCCAAAAAACCCCAAGCCCTCAAAAAAACTCCTCCCAGAAAGCTACACACCAAAACCCCAAACCCACAATCCTTTGCACAGACAAAATAAAACAACACAATCAAACTGAAATTTATAAAAACCTGGATTGTTGCAGCCCAGGAGGGATTTTCATGGTAAAAGAAATCTTTAGAGCTGTAGGTGTTTTAAATCAACACCTTGGCAACTTCCAGGAGTTGTCTACCTAAGGGGTAGGAGGTGATATATTACAAAATGTCAATTGATGCTGTGTTCCCCTCCCCTTCTTTGTTTCTTGGAAGTGGTGGGCAAATGGTGGCCAGGCTGGTGGTGAGAAAGGAGAGGGATGTTCCCTTAGCTCTCCCTATTGGGTTGTTTTAGAAAATAGTAAAGAGTAAGAAGAAACAAATCTTTTCCATCACAGACAGAGTCTGGAAGAGGCTCCAGCACCACTCAGCTGCAAGCCAAGAAAGCAAGGGCTGGTGGAACTTTGTCTTTTCCATTCTCAGTGTCCTATATGGCCAGAGATACCAAGGAAGATGGGATAAAATTTGTTTATTGATAAGGAACTGTGGAAGTAGCAGATTACTTTTGTGGGATCAGATGGAATTGAACCGTTCTGTAAAGTTTCGCCCATTTGGCACTTCCTTAGCAAAGTTTTAGATAAGTCTGTGCTAATTTCCCATGTATATTTAACTGGGAATGTTCGAATTTTTCTGACACATACAGAGCATTAAAAAAAAAAAATTCCAACAAATATTATGAGTGAGAAAGAGGTAGTGGTGACATCTGATTGACTCCATGGCTTTTTTGACTGAAAAACTTGATTCTAGAGGAAGAGATTTTTATCTTGGTGAGCCCTCAAGAAAAGTATCAAGTAATTAAATGGACTGAAACAAAATCATCTCCAAAATCCTCCATTTTATTTTAAAGATTTTTGAATATTATAGTATTCTTGAGAATTTTTAAGTAGTTGCTTAACTTTTACTCTCTTGAGACCTCTTCTATGGCTTCTGACCATCTTTCTAAACTCAACCCTCTGGCATCTCAGATGCTGTTCCAAAACAGAAGCATCCATTCAAGCTGGTTTCACTCCATTAATGTGGAGATGTCTTCCACCTGCCTTGTACCTTTTCCTGCCTTACCATCTCTTCCACACTGTGCTGTTAGCTTGTGGGTCTCTGGGGTTATTTTTTGTACATTTTAAGTCATTCAAACTTCCTGAGTTTTCACTGTCACATCACAGGATGGTGTGAAATGCTCAAGGGACCAGCAAAGGCAGAATGAAACCCCCACATCCCACTTGGTCACTGTTCCTTACTGAGCTGCCTGGTTCCCTGACTTGGAGCACCACCAGTGTGGAACAGTGACTTTTTCCTTTGTGGAGTCTGTATCAGCTAAATGTTTACAAGTCCATGGAGCCTGGTGGGATTTGTCCCAGAGTTTTGAGGGAGGTAGCAAATGTTATTGCAGGAGCCATCTCTTTCATCTATGAAAGATCTTGGGAGTCTGGAGAGTCCCAGTTGGCTGGACTTGCCAGTACTATTCCATCCTAAAAAAAGGCATGAAGAAAGACCCAAGGAACAACACATGGGCTTTTCTAACTTCAGTTCCTGTAAAAAATTATGACAATGATACTGAGTACAGTTGAAAAGCATTTAAAGAACAATACTGACATCAGCACAGTCAACATGGCTTCGTAAAGGGAAACTTCTTTTAAAATAATTTGACGTCTTTCTATGTTAGCATCACCCTCCAAGTGGTTGAAGGGAAGGTGGTGTTTTTGGGTTTTAGTGAAGCTATTGATATTGATCCCAGCTGTGGGATGGGTGGGTTCATGGTGAATTGGCTGAAGAGCAGAGCTCAGAGGGTTGCAGTGAACGTGGCTACGTGTGGCTGGGGCTGGACACCAGAGATGTTTCTCTGAGCTCAAGCCTAGGTCCAGTCCTGTTCAATATATCTAACAATGATCTGAATGCAGGAGCTGCATGTGCCACTAGCAAGTTTGTCTGCTCTCCTCAATTACATATAAAGGAATAATGTGCATCATAGTTAAGTGGCTAAGACTGGTGACTCTTCAAATCTCCAGGAAGCTGGTGAATCATATGTTGCTCTCTTCTGACCTCAGAGGTGTCTACTGTGTTGAATAAACCAATACTTCAACATGTGCCAACACCTGGTTGTTGATCTGCAGTCAACGCTTCCTACCATTTTACTCAAACATTTACACAGTAAATT
>VRYO01001463.1:4370967-4428818 GCA_009812075.1 Sialia sialis
TTTTTTTTTTTTAACTCTGCACGGCAGAGGGGGTGGGGCGCTCCAGCCCGGCCCCACACAGCGCGGCTTCCCAGCAGCACCCCGTTCCTGACAGAACCACGCTGCTGCCGGCTTGCCACTCTGCTTGGCCGGCTCTCACTTCCGGGTTGGCATTTCGCTGGGATTTGTCCATAGATAAGCCGCACCTGAATATAAGCCGCACCACTGGGGTAGGCTGGATTCTTCAATGAAAAAGGTGCGGCTTATATTTGTGAAATTACTGTGCTCTCTTTCCTATATGCTTTGCTTCAGTGAATTGCTAACGATGACATAGCTGTTTGTAAAAAGTATCTGGTGGAGGTGTTGCTTGATTCTTTATAGTTTTCAAACTAGTGGTGTGTGAACCATAGCTCTGTATTCAGTACACTCTCAGGAACAGGTTCTGGAAGATTTTTGTCAGCCTTTACAGTCAGCCAAAGGTACTGAGGGTGAATTCAAGGAGGGCTAATGGGACCAGCAAAAATCTGAATGTTGGGTTACAGCTGTGTTTCTTAGAGATCTGTTTCTTGATAGTTTTTAAGCACAATACACTTTTAGTAAGCCAAATAGTTTGGAATGCACCTTTAACACTGAGAAAAACAGGAAGACTCTGAAAAAAAAAAAAAGAAAAAAAAAGCTGGAGTCTTTGGGGGAAAAAAAAATATGGCTTCTCACCTTCTCTGGCAAAGACATCAAGGCAAATTTCTATTTCTGACATCTGTATTTACTGAAGAGTAGTGTGAAGCTGTAATTCTTGAATTGAGAGTTTTATGTATTTTTCTCGGTCTTTATTTTTCTTTTCCTTGGTTTTCTAGAAGATATCAAATACTTTCTCAGTTTGTTAAACCCATCATGCAGGGCTTAGCCCAGAAACTAATTTGCCTATCAGTCACTCAGCCAGCTCTATATTTGTGTTTTCAATGGAGACTTGATTGCATAGACTCAGTGTGGGGTAGATGGTGTCTGGCTCTCAGTGATATACTTGGAAGGATTCTATATGTGAAAGTATATTCAGTGGGTGATGAAGTGAAAATGCATGATTTAATTCCATCCTTGTTTGATTCAATGTTTGAGTAAAATGGTAGGAAGTGTTGACTGTAGATCAACATGAGCTTTGCAGTCCTGGAAAATTCCATGGGGAAAGCATCCATTCATTTGTCTACTCTGTTTCACTGGGCATAGAAGGACTTTATTACAACAGTAATTGCAGTTTTATGTTAAAAAACCTCCGTGGCTTATTTTCCTTCTCTAGCAATCAATGCTCAAAATTATTTTACAGGATAAAGAGTGGCACTGGGATTCTGCATCCAGTGTTTATTGCCTAACCAGAAACAACAGACCTTGTTAGCTTTTTCCTGAAATAAAACGTGATCTCCTGTTGAATGCCTACTAAAGTTTAGATTGAACCAGTATGCCTGAAAATGGCAGGGTTTGGACATACTTGGTACTAAAACAAGATAGTGTGTTATACTACTGCACATTCCTTTGCTTTCAACCTAATTCTGGATACTTTTGGATTAAATTTTTAATTTTTGTTCCTCTCTTTTGTTTCTCAAATGACTAAAAGGGAATTCTCTAGAGAACCAACCTCACTCCACATGACTCCTATTTATCAAGAAATTCAGGTGTTTTTCTATGTCCTGCAAAATAGAAATTTTCCTTGGAGGGAAAGACTTCAAGGTCAATTGGAAAAGCATAAAGTGTGACAGTAGCCCATGTGGCATAGACTTGTTAGAGTGAAGACTATCATGGCAAAGTGTATTACTCTTGTGTTTTCTGTGGCTTAGAAAGGAAGAAAGTTGGGAAGAGGTGAAGCCTCTGATCCGTGAACAGCAGGGCTGTAAAGATTCATCACACACATTTAACCCAACTCTTTCCAAAGGGCAGACAGCAGAATTGTCCACCATACTTGTTTTAGAGTCTGATTTCCTGCAATTCTCCAAGTCTTACATTCAGGATTCAGGTATTGCTAAGTCCTATGCTTTTTCTTCTAAACCATGCAATGTTTGTGAAGCTGGATGGAAAATGAGATATTTGAAGGAAAATAATAAGGCAGTCCACTGCACATTTCTGGAAGCTTCCTTGAAGGAAGAAACTCAATGGCAAGATGAGAAAATAACATTTGAAAGTGTTAGCAATTCTCCCTAGCTCTGAATGAGGGGGGAAGGTTAGTGTTCAAACATTTTGGCAAAGGAGGACAGATATGGGTTACTGAGACAGAAAATAAGCCCGTGGCAGGCCATGAAAATGGCCTTTGGAATCTCATGCCAAGCAGACAGGGAACATGGCAGGACTGCATTCATCAAGAGCAGGAAAAGGCTGTTCCCATCCAGAGACTGATAAGGGGAGACAGAGAATGAGCTTTAGGTATGTGCAGAGACAGCGAAATTCCTGTGCAATTAACCTAACAACATACAGACTAAACGTAAGGACCTAAATATTTGCATTTGATTTTAAGACCTTGCAAGATTAAACCTTGCGTCACAGGCAGAGAAATTATTAAATCCATAATGATGAAGAAAGCAAAGGAGATCAAACTTTTGGGGGGAGTTTGCCCATAATTCAGCAGAAGCTTTAGGGCTGTTGACATGTATTGTCACACTCTTAATTTAATATAAATCAGTGCATACTGAAAAACTGTTTCTAAATGTATTTTATGATTTTCAGTTTTTATAAAAAAAAAAAAATTTCGGAAGGGATTCTGAAAACAAACAAAAAAAATCATTAAATGTTTTCAAACATGAGATTTGTAATTAAAAACAGTAAAAAGCAAACAACCCCCCTAATTCCCATATAATCAAGCACAGCTTTTAACAATAACTGTTTTTTCCTACCAGTTTAAATCAAGAGCATGCAAAAGAAAAAGAAAAATGTTGGCTTTCACAAAACATTGGGTAGAAGTCACAGAATCCAGGGCACTAGGTTCAGGGCAAGGATCTTCTAATCAGTCAATAGAAGTGCTCTGTATGTCAGGAAAATTAAAACACTTTGGTATTTCTATTTCTCTCAAAGCAATTGCAACCAGATTATAACAAGATACATTAGAAAGAAAAAACTAAAACTTACAGTGATGGTGGTGGGATTGCAAAGAATTCCCTGTAATGAATGATCTCATTTAGAGACAGAAAGGCAAGATGACCTTCCCAAAAGTTCCTCTGATAGCTGAAATATGTATGTGAACATCCACAATGATGCTTAGAACATATTTTCAAGCAAGAGAGTGTTGTGGCATTAAGTCCCTTAAAAAGGAGCTCAGGGTTGAGAATGCAACTCAAAAAGTGTTTAATAGCTTTTTTATTATAGCCCATGCACATTGGCTGCAGAAGTCTCCCAGATGGATTGTGTTCAAAGCTGCCACAGGCGCATTTTGCAATTTAGCAGTGGCCTGAGCTGTACTGAACAGTTTCCTCTGCAGCTGGCAGTGTCAAATGTTCTGCCATTACTCTGAAAAAACAGCTTTTGTCTCTGAGATGATCAGGACAATCACATTTCTGTAATGGGAATATGTTTACAATCAGTCTGCTTTTCTTATCTCGGCTGCTGTTGTGTTGCACCCATAGTTGTGTTAGCAGTGACCTGGGAGGAATGCAGAAAGACCTGGGACAAAGGCAGGCAGTTCTCTGTGTGGAATGAGTTAGCTCAGGAAAGAAAAGCACAGGCAAAGATCCTGGTCCTGGCTCTGCTGGAAGGGCTGATTATGCTTGATATTTGAAAATGAGTCCTCTGGGTTGCAAACCTTTTCAGGAGAGCATTTACAGGCTTCCATGGGGCTGAACACTGAGCCAGCTGCTGGAGAACTTTTCATAACAGAAGCAGGTGAATTTTAGCAGTTTCTCCTTTCCCTTCCTCCTCCTCCTTTGCAATTCCATAAAGATTTGCTCTGGGAAGAGTGACCAGTCTCCTTCTTGTCGAATTGCAGAAGTATCAATATTGGAATATCTGGGAGACTGCCTGCACACAGACTCTCTGCTGCAGATGGTCTTTGCTTACCCAGATCTCACTGACCTTCTGATGAGCTTGGTTTTGTGCTCTCACAGCACGGCTCCACAAATTGCAAGTGCTTATCTACTGTAAGAAAGATCAAAATCCTTGCAAATCTTCACTCTTAACATGATTTCAGAATCTTTATGAGAAGACTGCGTGAAGCATAATTAGTGATAAATATTTTTGCAGCCAGAATGGGGAAAAACAGCATGAGGAAAATATTGTGGCAGTGTTTGTATTCTGTTATTGTGAAAACTACATTTTTAAATGGGAATTTTAGAACTAAGATGATATCCTCTACTGATTTTATTTGGAACTTTTGAAACTTCTAATTAAAAATATCTTAAATTTTTTGTCTTTGATATTTCCCTGAAACCCTAACACATTTAGGTTTGTATTGTCTCAAACACTTGTACTTGTGTCATTTTGTCTCTAGAAAATAAGAGTAAAATATTATTAGGGATCGAATATACTTACTGAAGTAGAGGCACAAATGAATAACCCAGATAACCTGAGAAACTGAAAACGTTAAAATAATAGAAAGACTTGCACTGAAAGGGATCTTAAAGATCAACTTGTTCCAAGCCCCTGCAATGGAGCACAGAACAGGCTGCTCAGAGCCTTGCCCAACCTGGAGCTTTTCCAGTGATGGAGCATCCGCAACTTCTCATGGCAACTTTAGGAAAAGGGATTCCAACCTTTACTGATGGTGGAACTGCAAACATGAAGAATGCTGCTTGTCACTTCAGGCTCTCCTGGGCTAAAAGCAGAGAAGCAAACACAGGAGATGCTGGTCAAAAGGGATAGTCAGACTTCCTTCCTATTTATCGTTCCATGGCTGAACGTGTCTCTCTCCTTGCCTACCTTGGAATGTCCTGCTTCCCCTTTCCCATTGTCTCCTAAATCTTTTGCTCATACCTGTCCACAGATGGAAGATGATTGCTTTGATTTCTGTGGTATGTGGTTCCTCAGTTTTGTTTCAGACAATATCCTGTGGCTTTTGTGAGCTTCCACTTTGGATATCTCCTTGTATTCACTTGTGGCATCTTTATTTTCATATCTGCTGATGAAATGTGCTGTCTGGAAGATTCCTTAGGGAGTTTTTCACTCCCTCCTCCTCATCTCGCATTTTATTGTTGTCTTCTCTGCCCAATGAAATTTGGTACCCAAGGGCATCCAGTTGTCCCTGTTAATTTATTGTCTCTCAGCCCTGAATATCCCAACAGCACCACAGATATATTAGCAACTTTCTACAACCTGGGCTTTAAACTTGAGTTCTGAGAATTTGCATGAGTGTGTAGCCATTTTATCTAACAAGTGGGTAAGAAAAGTTTTTACATTTTAGCAAGATCATAGTGCTGATAATTTTTGTTTTTCTGCAGTGCCTGAAGGGTTAGGACACCTGTGGCACTGTGTAGCTTCCCAGACTGGCTTGCAGACCATGCTTGTAATAGGGATGTATTTGCCATTTAATTGGACTGATGAGAAAAAAGAAAAAAAAAAAAAGAGTCAGAAGAGATTAAATTTTCATTTTCTTTCATATGAAAATTAATTTCTCTTGGTACTTTCTGGTGATGAGAAGGGCATGTTTCTGTCTAATTATGTAGCAGGACTTCCATAATTACAATTTAGCTCTTCTGGCTTACATCAAAAACTATCCTTCCCTCCCATGGCTCTTAGCTTTGCTTGTAATGGGCTCACATTGGAGGGTTTATCTTTTCCCACACAGATAAATTCTGCTGAGCAGGGGGTAAGACTCATTGCTAGTGCCCTGCTGCAGAGACCTTTGGCACATCCCAAAAGTCCAGTTCATCTAGGAATCTTCCATCAATTTGCCATTGAAATATAACAAATAATTTTTTAAAAATTGTGATTTCTTTATTTTGTTGTTGGTGGAAATCTTTTGCTTTACTCTGGAGAAGATCATGTCTGTGTTGATTTTGATTTTTAACTTTGAGTAATTTCTCACTGCTTCTTTTCACTTCCACAAATGAATCTCCTAACATCTCTAAAAGGACCTCTGCTGCATCCATACTATTGCTCTTTTATACTTGAAAAGAAAGTTTAAAAAAAATCAAATTTAGAACTATGTGGAGAGGAAATGAAAACAGAAATCAAGACTAATTATGTTCTCTATCAGTGCTGTCTAAAGGCACTGTCTAAAATGCAAAACCTAAAAGAAGATTAGAAAAGACAAGAAGGGAGGGAAAAAACACTTCTTTTCTTCCCTTGGCTTCCATTATTCACATTGACCACTGATGAGTGGCAGGTTCATGGTTTCTTTTGCAAGAGCTCAGGCTTTCATAGAGAAGGGGGAAGGTATTTCAAAAGCCAGATAATATGATTATGAAAGCACAGAGAGTATCAGAGAGAATGTGCAGACAGAAGTAGAACTCGGAGTGTTAGATTTCGTTTTCCAAGGAGGCTGAAATTGAAAGTTTCCTTTTATGTCCACTGTGGCTAGAATCACAGTTGGTGTTGGGAAAATTGGAAATCACCTTTTATATGTATATAAATGTATAAACAATATGTTTTACTTTCTTGAAAAAAATCTCTTGGTTCAGAGTGGGATGGTTATCTTTATTTTGAGAGAAAAACGAGACTACCTTGGCAGTTTTAATTGCTACACAATAAGTTTAATTGAACTAAAACCCCCAATTAGTTTTGGTTTGGCCATCTGCAGAGTTAAACAGCATAGCAGAAAAAGACATTGTGATATATATGGAGTGTGCTAGAGACTTCTAAGAAAAAAGTGCATTTTACTTAAGACACTATGTGTAGAACTGATGTCTTATCTCAAAAAGGATATTTTAGACCTCAGATGAGTGCAAAGAAGTGTGATGACTCTAATATAAAGTACTATGAGAGGTCTTTGAAGCAAAACCATTAATTTTAACACTATTTTTAAAAAAAGTACCAGCATTTTTGAGGAGCTTCTGTGTTTTCCTTGTATCTGAACATTTGGAACTAAGTACAGTCTCTGAAACTACGCAGTGAGAAGTTCAAATTCAACCAACAAAAATGTGGGGCTTTTTTCCCCCAAAATTTGTGATTAGGATATGTAAAGTCCTGAGAGCAGCAATGAAAGTGAATTAGAAAGGGATGAGATGTCTGTAGGTGGATAACAAGAGGCTTAGAAATGTTGCTGGTAAGGTTTTTGAAGTGGATCCTAAATCTCCTGCTTTGGCACGCAGAAGACAGATAAAGATCAGGTGAGATGGATCAAATTTCCCCTTTGTGCATTTTAAATGTCTCATCCCCTGGTCCTGGATGGCATTGGCTCTGTAGGACACAGGGGAAACTTCTGTCAGCTTCTCACCCCAGACCTCCCTTTGCCCCAAATCTGCCCACATAAGCTCAGTGCAGTACCTGAGGCTTCCAGCTGGGTTTCCACATGATTCAGCAAACCACAGGAAATAAAAATATACTTGAAATTAAACACTTACCCAAATGTGTTGTTGCATAGGAATGTTCACTGCCTAGAAAATCTTCCTCTTCATAAAATGCTATAGGAGGCAGCTGTTAAAAAAATGAACGAAGTCAGCATGAAATTGAAGTTTTCCACTGAATGTTTTAAACTGCATATTCAGCCCTAATGCTTTTAGAAGATATTTCAGGCAGGCCACAGGTTTCCTCCACTTAATAAAATGTTTTCACTGCTTCAATGGCCTCTCCATCACAGCTGGCTGGTTGTATGCTTAATTCTTTTATCACAGTTGTTGTCACATTCAGGAGATACATTCTAAATAGATCTGCCCATATCTGTACCAAAACAAAATTCATCAAGTAACTTGTCAGCATCAACAAAAAATCATCAAGTAACATCAACCCCTTGCTTATTTGGTGGGAATTAAAACCTGGCACACCTTATTTTTGTTTTTTTTTTTTTTGTTTTGTTTTGTTTTGTTTCTAATTAGATGCATTTAGTCCTGCTGAACCACCTCTGTGTCTGTGTGGGTTGCCTTTATGAAAGTACCAATGAACAGTGAGAAAGCTCAGGTGTTCAGTTAACCTGGCACCCGGAGTCTGGCACTGTGTGGATTCTGTGGGGCAGTAAAGAAGTTTGTAAACTGCTCTAGGTGGCCTTTGAGACATGGGGTTTCTTTTCCTCCTCATACAGCTTTTAATACAGCACAGCTGAAGAATGTAAAAATACACCTCTATCCTTTCTCTGGAAAAGTATAAAGAGGAGACAATGCATAAGAGGTGATGTGTGTTAAATTTCTGAATGCACAATTAATTTATATGATATCTTATTGTTTAATTTCAACTTGTGGACAAGAAAAAAAAAAACCCTAGCAAGGTGTATGCACCCTTTTTAATGGATTCATAACAGGATGGTAGCAGTGTTGTTCCAGCCTTCCCCAGCGTCTAAATCTTGATAAATAATTCAGTAAAAGTCATCGCCACAGTGAATAGTAATTGGGTTTATGAAAGAAAGAACAGTTGCTTCAGATAAAAGAATGAGGGCCCTATTTCTCACACTGCCCAGACAAACATCCATCACGGTTCACTCTCAGTGTGACATCAGGTCACACGTTCCATACAAAGCAAGCAGGGAAGTTTCCACTTGAGAAAATTAAGGTTGAAATAGATCTTGTACTTTTTAGCACAACAGATAAGTGTCACACAGCCTGTGCTTGGACCTAAAGCTAGCTGAAATTTCAACTGCAATTACAGAGGAACATGAGATTTACCATGACCAGCTCTTAGAAAAATGAATCTCTGACCTGTCTGCAGGTATTACCAACTTTTTCCAGTTTAAGTCACCAGCGTGTCCAGAATAACTAATTGAATTTGTCCAACTACAGCACACCAAGTGCTCTGTGCACTGTTAAGCAATTAAGCACCAATAAAAAATATTGAAAGGCACAAATGTTATAAGAAGTTCCTAAAATTCTCATTTACAGCTGTGATATGGGTTTGTCATTCAACCATCTACTTTTTTTTAGCCATTCACTTAAATAACGTGTCCCTACTTTGTAGTACATCATATGCTGTCCAGTTTCTTTAACTGTTTTGAGTAGTTCAGAAATTTTCAAAGTTCACTATGTTCCTGCTGTGGCTCCTTCAGGGGGTCAGAGGAGGGTAATGTAGTCAAATAAATTTTTGTACCAAAATAATCCTATCAATTCTATTTAGTTTGTCTTTTCAAAATCCTTTCAACTTTGTGAACTTCTGCATTTCAAGAGATAATAGACCATAAAAAGACCTATTTTTTCCCATTGAAAACATTAAATAAATAATGACAAGGATGAAAAATACTGCACTACATTCTAACATTATGCAACCAGCATGACTGATGTGATTTATCAGTCTCTTACAACTCCTTTTGCTGCTAAAGGAACTGTTCCATGAAAAATATTCTGTAGAGTAGGAGAGATGTAAGGAGATTTAGTTACATCATATTTTTATGACACACATCAGTATAGATTCATTAAAATTGCAGAAAAAAAGCCTGACAGTCACAGAAATCTTCCCTTCACTTCCTTCCGTCCTTATTTACCACCAGGGTTCTCCACATGGGAACTGTGCCCTCCTCCTTTCCTCTGAACCCCTGAGCCCAGAGCTGTGTGCCCACAAGGAACTCAACTGTTTTCCTTGCTATACACTTAATATTTAATATGCAACATTCAGCTCCGTGTTCTAACTTAAATCGTTCAATAGACTATGTATTATTCAACAGAGGAAACCTAAGATGTTAAATAAGCATGGATTTCGGATCCATTTTTACGAGCCTGATTATGTAATATTTCCTTGCCTTATTGTAGGTTCATTATCACTTTTAATTCTTTCATTATTTGATTAAGTTTTAAGTAAAGCAGTTTGCCATTCAGGACATTTCTAGCACTGACCTCCTTTCTTGTAGGTGAGTGCAAATGTGCAGTTAGTACTTAGCCCGAGTGCATAATGCATGCAAAATTAATAGATGGGCAAGATTTGCTTGGGTGTTAAAAACCAGGACAAATGAATGTGCTGGGATTTATCTTCTCCCTTCACAAAGTTCCTTGCAGAGTTCTAGAGGCACTTTTGCAGAGTATTCTTTTATTAAATAGGGTGGAGGATTCACACCTGCTGGCACATGTGAATTACTTATGCATTCCAGCCTCTGCTGTTATTTATCTCACAATAAAGTGCAAGCACATTATCTGACTGAGGTGTCTTCAGTGAACCTCAGAGCTCAAAACTGAGTCTAGAGAAAGGCCAAAGAATAGCAGCACAGAATTTCTATTATATATTTGTTGACCAGGGACTGAAATATGAAAAAAAAAAAATGGGGCCAGTTTTACTGGGGTGTTTGGTTGCCTCAGTTCCATTTAAATAAATGGGAATTAAGTGCCAAATTGCTGCTTAAAAGACTGGGTGACAGTGATATCTAAAAAATAAATTATGCCAGGTCTTGGCTAGAGGCATAAAACGTCCTTAAGTTTGCTGACACCCATTCCAAAATGCACAATCACTGGGATAATTTGATCCCTGATAAATAATACTAACCTTCCTACCTCCCAGTGTGAAACCTAGAGCAGCTATGATAGGATTCTTCAAGAAATAGGAGACATGGCTCTTAGCACTTATCCTACCCTCCTGCATGGTAGAAATTCAATCTAACAAATCGCCTCTGAGATCTGAGGAAGAAGATGAAGTCAAGTAGCATCAAGAGAAGCAATTTTTTTCTTTCTTCAGTCCGTGACAAACCTTATCAATCTTGTGTGGGCAAAATCACCATCCCTGGATTGCTAGAAATCATCCTGTAATTTTCCAGCCTAAGTCTATTTCTGAACATTATGTATCCCATTGATCTTGTGCCAGTATCATACTTAAAGTTAGCTAACTTATCCACTATCTTGACATTCAGCCTTTACAAGTATGAGTCACCACATCCTCCCACAACCTTTATATTCCTATGCCAAGTTCAGCTTTTTGTGTATCCTTGTCCACAAGGATTGTAGTCACCTTTTTAGTTCCTCCTTCCATTTCCCTACTTTTCTCTTGAAAACAGGTGCTTAGAAATGCTAAATACAATTCCATCTGATGCTACAACCAGGCATTTTTTAACAACTGGATGGGCAATTCCTTACCAAATTCAGAATGCTTTGCCATTTGTACCGGTACTGTTTCCATAAATTTGTCCATAAATTCATGGAATATCTTGAGTTCAAAGGGACCCACAAGCTTCATCAAGTCCAGCTCATGGCCCTGCACAGGGCACCTCAAGAATCACCGCAAGTGTCTGAGTGTGTTGTCCAAATACTTGAGCTCTGTCAGGCTTGGGGTGTGACCACTTTCCTGGGCAGCCTGTTCAGTGCCAGCCACTCTCTGGGTGAAGAACCTTTAGCTAATGTCCAACCTAAACCTGACCCAGCTTCACTACCAGCCCCTCAGCTCCTGTCACTCTTCACCAGGGAGAAGAGATGAGTGTCTGTCCCTCTGCTCTCTCTGTGAGGATGTTTTCAGTCTCCTCCAGGCTGAACAAGTGACCTTAGCCATATTTCATACTTCCCCTCCAGATTCTTCACCATCACAGTCCTCCTTTAGACACTCTCTAATAGCTTTGTATGTTATATTGAGCTGTGGGGAACTCACTCCTGGGCTGAGCTCTCAGGAGCACAGAAATGTAGCTCCTTAGGGATGAGTGGAGGTGAGGCACAGCCCATTGGAATGTGCTAAACAGGGAGACCACTGAGGAGATAACTTAGGAGACACAAATTGTTGTTTATCTCATCTCTGGGGATGCGGTTTTGTCCTTATCAGTACATGATTTAGTATCCTTTGCATTTAGGTCAGGGGATGGAGTTCTTGTTTTGCACACAGACTGTCACAGTAAGAGCTCTGCTGAATTCACAGCAAATTCACAGCAAATTCACAGCCTTGGGGAGCCCTGGCAGGAGCATCAGTCCTGCTGCAGCCTGGGGAAAGGCCTGACCTGGAGCAGAGACAGGAGAGGAGGGAGCAGCAGCCTGGGAAAGCTGTGAGGGACCAACCTCTGCTCCATCCCCACCCTGTCAGGGAAGAGGAGGCAGGAGTGACATGGGGAACAGGGCGGGTATCTGGAGTAAAGCTGGGTGGAGGGTGTGTTTTGTACTGCTTGTCTTTCTTTCTCAATACCAGAATATATTTTAATTGTGAATAAATTAGATTAATTTTCTCCATATAACCCTGTTTAGCCCATGGCAGGAACTGGTAAATGATCTCCCTGCCTTTACCTCAGTCCCTCTCATCATGCTTTGTCTCCTTGCACCTCTGGGGAGGGGGATGACTGTGCCACTGGGTGGGTGCTTGGCCGTTTAGCAGGAATTGAATGTATTGTCTGGTTCTTTTCAGGTCTCTCAAAGGGATTTTTTTTCAGGATCTCAATGTCCATTTTGTATGGTTGAGAGAAGTGTCTTGGCTCTCCAGAGGGCAGGCTGCACGAGGGTGGTGGTGTGCATTTCTGCATGCCTGTGAGAACCCACTGAGCCAGAGGCTGACTAGCATGGGTACCTGTGTCTGCACCCCAAATTAGTAAATCCTGAGAGCCCCTGACATGCATCAGTAGGTTTTAGCCCCACTAATGCAGCTGCATATCTCTGTTCACATACTCAGGCTGCAGAGCCTGGCTATTTTTATTTGCCCTACCAGGGGGAAACAAAAGTCCACAAGATACATTCTGGGTGAACCTAGGCTGAGGCTTGCCAGGAAAAAAATGTCTTGAAGAACAGCAGATTTGTTTTTTATTTCAGCATTTAGGAGGAGGCAGCTTCCCAAAACATCTAGGCATGATCTGCATAGCAGTAAATGTTGTGTGTGTGAGGTACTGCAGAGGCTGTATTTGCATTTATGCTGAAGGAGCAGTGCTGCACAAGGAGGTGTGTTTGTAAATAGTTCTGAAGCATCTCTGAATTACAGCAGTCTGCCAGGCTCCTGGTGGTGAGAAGAGACATGCTAAGGATGTGCAAAGGAGTTGAGCAGGATTGCTTCATCCCAGGTGTGATTCAGAGGTTTATGTGAGGCCATGACTGAGTTTTAAAAAGCATTCCCTCAAGCTGAGATGGGAGGTGAATTGCCTTAGACTAGGGACTGGCTGTTCTGGCAGTATGAGGGGTGATGATCAGAGGGATGGGGGCTTATAAAATAGAGAAAGAAAGATTTTATTACATGAGCAGATAGTGATAGGACAAGAGGGAACATTTTTAAACTAAAAGAGGAGAGATTTAGATTAGCCATTAGCAAGAAATTATTTTCTATGAGGATACTGAGGCCCTGGCAGAGGTTACCTAGAGAAGCTGTGGATGCCCGACCCCTGGAAGTGTCCAAGGTAAGGCTGGATGGAGCTTTGAGCAAGCTGGGACAGTGGCAGGTGTCCCTGCCCATGGCAGGGGGTTGGAAATAGATGATCCTTAAGATCCCTTCCAATCCCAGCCCTTCTATTATTTTATGATTCTGTGGTAACCCCTCTTAGGTTTGTAAATTTTTGAGTGTCACTTCTGCTGTGTGTGGGAGCTCTGCCTCTCTACCCGAGGCTACCAATGGCTGGAAGTGAGAGAAATTTTGTCTTTTTCACCCAGATGTTGGAAACTCAGTGTGTGGTGTTATGGGAGGGGGGACATGTAATTGCAGAGTGTTTTAAAAGGGGGAAGAAACAAAGGATGAGACTGCAGTGAGGAAAAGCACAGTGAGATGAGAGCCAAGTTTGTGAATGCCATTTTTAATGTGCAAACATGAAGCCCTGAATGGTGGTCACTGTAACGCAGATATGCTTGTACCACCAGCATAAATACCAGTTTGGTTTGCTCTAGAGATCACTCTCTATATGAATATATTATTACCATGGGTTATTTCCCACTGGCTGCAGTAACAGCTCTTTGATCTTGACGTCTCAATGTGATTTTTTTTTGCATGAAGTTTCCTTTTTGCTTCTCAAGAAATATTAAGGAGAAAATAAAATGCTATGCCATTATGAACATTATATACACAGATATTTAAAGTGAAAATAATCACAAGTTGCTTGTGGAATGAAAAAAGAAAGAAGGTAAACATTAGTAGAAGAAAATTTTTATTTCAGGGACTGAATGATGAGGGCTAAACTTGATGGTTTGTTTCTTATCTGCCCTCTAGTGTTCAGGACTCCTTTTCCTCTGGTGTGTGCTCACATTCAAGGAGTTCTTTGAGCATGAGAAGGGAATTAAAGAAAAAAAGGCAAAGCAGTTGAGTTAGTGGAAAAAAACTTTCTAATGTCCTTCAGCATATGAGTTCAAAGGATTCAGTTTGTTTAATTGATTTGTCATATTGGAGAAACATGAGGACAAATAAGTAATCAATCTCATCTCCAATCTCATCTCAAATTTCTTAGTCTTTTTGAGAAGCTGACAAAGTCTCTGCTAGTCTGTGAAACTGGGAAGATTGATATAATCAGAGATCATTTTCCCTGTGATTGAAACAGATTTGTTGAACCTTCATTGGAATGCTCTGGGGTAGTTGAAAATGTTAATTTATGGTAATTTAGGGCTTGAAAATACAAATATGAGACTATTTTAGAAAACAGCTTTTTTCTTTTTTTTTTTTTTTACTGAGCTTAAACATTAGAGACGACATTTGTATTAGTCATCTTCTCAAACTATTTTTAAAATTTCAAATTCAGGAGAAAAAGAGGTTTTACATTAAAAAAAAGTATTAACTTATTCTAGGAACTTGGATTGAACCTTATTTATGCTAAATATGCACTAGACCTGTGTGTAATTGGATTAGTTCTGTAATACCCAAAACTTATATTTGCAAAAGCGCACACACACACACACACACACACACACATAAATATCGTATCAATATGTGATTATGGACTAATTCATAATGTGTGCATGTATACTCACATATTTAATGTTTGTATGCATTTGTATAAATTCAGTATATTTAAAGAAAGGATCTATTTGTGGATGTATGTGGGAATGTGTGTATATATATATATATATATATATATATATAAATGTATATTATTATGTGTGATTCTAGGTCATTGAAACATATGGAGTGAGGAAACCTGGACTTCTCCATTGTTTTTGGCGCAAGGTGCTCAGCTGAGTTTCCCACTCTGGCACTTAAATAATATTTAATAGTATTTAATTGACTCTCAGCACCTCAGGAAGCTGGGATGTGCAATGCTACTCCCTCTGTCCCAGGGGTGACCCTTCAGAGCTGACAATCCCCCTTTGCCTGCAGCTGCCCAGCCAGAGAGTCACTGGACAGGCAGAGAGGTCACTATCCTGGCTGAACACTGCTTTTGTCTCCAGGAAAATCTCCTGGAACTGGGAGGCCTCCAGGGCAGAATTCAATCTCCCTATGATGAAGTAGCTCAAAATGATTCTTAGTTCCATTCTGATATTTTTCACAGCTACTGCAGAAGGTGGGCTGGAGATGAACTCAAATGGGTGTCCTTTGAGTGGCATTTTGGAGACCCCCAGGTCTCTGCAAGAAAGAGAGAGCTCATCTAAGACTGAATTCCCTGCCAGGTTTTATTTTCCCCAGTGATCCTGCAGCATGGCTAACTACATCACACAGTCCTGCTGTTCAGGGCCAGTATTGACAAAGCTCCCCTTTTCAATCTCTGCTGACTAGAGTCACTTCCAGCTTCTTGTGGGTGACATATCCTTATTTTGCACCCACTGACTCTTTTCCTTATGTCACAGCTATACCTCAGCAGAGGATTTACTCAAGCTCACCCTGAATGATGGTGCTTGGTGACAGAACAGAGCTGGAAAAAAATGCTATTGCTTTTTTCTCCATTTCAAACAAAAATACAGGTGGTGGGTGATACCTGGCCACATTAATGAATGAACCTGCTTTTGCCTGGAGGGAATGGTACAGCTGCCTTCTGAGGACTGGGCTCCTGGAGGAGCCCGTGTTGCTCATGAGAAGACAGGCAGGGCCGGAATGATCTCTCAAGGATTTCCCCACCCTGTGTCCAGTGAGATGCAGCACACAGGTGGTTGGGATTTCTGGTAAGAGGCAGTGCTTGTTGTGAATCTGTGCTGTGGCCACTCAAATAAGGATCCTGTTAAAATCCAAGCCCCATGTGCTGGTGTGGCTTGTTTCTGTAGATTGCAGAGGATGATGCTAAAACCTAATTAACACAGAAGGGCTGTTACCATTGTCCCGTGCATGAAGGGCAAACAAGGGTGTGTTCTGTGGTAGGAACTGGACAAAACAACAGATAAGGGTTCATCTCTTCTCAACTGACAGGCTGTGAGAAGACCTTCTGCTACTTTTCACCTCAATCTATCCCTCCTTTCTCTTGCACATCTCTCAAATCTGGGTGTTGGCAGGGAACTGGGTCATGCTTTCAGGCTTTCAAGGCAGAGAGAAATGTTTACTTTTCCCTTTGTGATGAAGAGACAGAGCCTCTCTCTTGCCCCATTTAATTTCAGAGCTGGGTAATGAAGTCAATGCTATTGCTGTGTTTGTGACTGGAGAAGAAAGGATGATAAAAAGAATGTGATGTAATGCCCTGATGAATTCCAAGATTATCTTTAGCCTCCTTTCCTTTTCCTTTTTATTGGCCTGACATAGACCTGCTGTGCCAATCTGTTAGCCAGGATGCCGTCACTGAGAAGTACACAAACATATAATCTCTGCTTTTCATTTCACAGACTGAGTGCAAGGCAGCCTACTAAGGGAAGATTTGGAAACCTGGGAAAGTGACTTCTGTAGTGAGACAAGTCACAGGTAGCACAGAATAATACAGAGGGTCTTTAGCTCAGTTCCCTGCTCCAAGCAGAGTCAGCTGTGGGGCCAGCTATGATTCCTCAGAGCTTTATCCACTCCAGTCTTGAAAATTTCCAAGGATGGACACCACACAACCTCTCTGGACATCGTGCTCCACTGCTTGACTGTCCTCAGGGGAAAATGGTTTGAATCTCTCTCATTTAAGTTTGTGCCTGTTTCTGGTTCCCCTGCCATGCACAACCATAAAGAACATTCTCTCAGCTTCTGGATGCTCTGTCCCAATAAGTAGTGGGGGGCTGCTGACCTCCCTTAACAGTCCATCCAAAGCAGTGCCTTATCCAGGCTGTAGAAGCTGGTCCTCCACTCTCTCATACTTGGAAAATTCTCCATATCCTTTCTTCTCAGTGGTCCTCTATGCTCTGGGTTATCCAGATTCTCCTTGGATTGGGGGCATCAAAGCTGGATTCAGTATTTAGGTGTGCTCTGAGGAGCACTGAAGCAGGGAGGGATAATCTCTTCCTTTTATCTACAGGCTGTAGCCTTGTTGGTGCATCCCTGGAGCCCATTGTCTTTGCTGACAATCCACTTCACTGTCCAGCAAGAACCCCTGAGCCTTTTCTGCAGTCTGTCAGCCCCAGTGTTTCTTCCTTCTCAATCCCCTGCACTGGATCAGGGATTCTGAGGGCACAGCAGTGTTTTTTAAGAGCCAGTTCTCCTGCAGTTCTCCTCACTGGTTGCTGGATCTGTAGATGACAATATTATGGATGTTTTGAGATGATGTTGCTGTGGGTAGTGCCAGGTGCTGCCATCTGCATGGTCTGTGTAGGCTGTGGTGTGTGCATGTGGAGTTTTCTTTTAGCACTGAGGTGGCAGGGAAGACCATAATGATGGAGGTGTGCCCAGGGATTTGGCTCCATTCAAGGCTTGGTTGCTGCCTGTGTGTGGGAATTTCTCCTGCTAGGGTGGAGGGGGAGAGAGGAAACAAAAAGATGTTTTCCCTCCCTTCCCCCTGATCTAGAAAGCTGAGAAGGAAAAGGGAAATGTCTTTTCTGTTACATATACATCCAGCCTTTGCAGTCATTCCCTGGACTCTGACCATGCTAAATTTTATAAAGTACTCTGCAGATGTTCCTCAAGAATAACAGGGGCAACCTAGAGGGAAAATCCTCAACAGTTTTCTTTTTATTCCCTTTGGAAATTGTTAACATATTTTCTTAGCATTTTTGGTAAGAGCATGTAGAAGGATATTTTGCTTTGACTGAATTCTGAACATGAGTTTTGCTGGTGGGGTTCAGTTCACTGGGAAATCAAACTCCTCTCTGTTCCTGTCAAGCCTCCAGCTGAGGAGCTACTGAACACAAACACCCAAGTCCTTGCATCTTCAGTCATTCAGATATCTATATCTGTCAGTATCCTGGCTGTTTGGTCTCAGTGTTAAAGACATGCCTAAGTGGCTGGGACATGCATTGAGTCCACTGTCATCCTCCCAGATCAGCTCCAGCTCCACATCTACTCTGTCCTCCCCACTGAGAGAAACCATTTGGTGGCTTGTAGTGTCACTGACTTCTGTTGTCATATGCTCAATTGAGGCATTAAGAGGAGGAAATGTTTTGTAACCTGTGAACTTCAAAGTAAATCTTATTCTATGGCAAACCCCTGAAGTCCTGCAGTTGCTCTCTGCACTATGGTTCACCTCTTTAGATGTGTAGTAGTTCTCACTGTCTCTTCAATAAATTATAAGCTTTAAGAAGAACAGCAGATGTCTACACAGCTGCTAAGACAGAGTTCCTTGATATTTTATCCAGTGTAGTATCTTTCTTTGAACTATAGACCCAAGAGCATCATAGAGCTGGCATAGTCCCCTTGATGAATATCCTTAATGTTTTGTTTATTTTAAAGTTACAACTCGTGTATTCCATAAACATTGTTTGCCTTTTAATCAAAGACAGAAGGGCTTTTCGGCATAAACTCTACAAGCAAGGTTGATTAATTTATTCTGATTAACTCTTCTAGCTGCCCAGAAGACAGGTGAGAACTGGTCCTAAATAGCCACAGTCTGTGGGATTTAAGAGATCAGTAAGACTGAAGCTCTTTCCAAACCAATGCAGACATGTCTCCTCCTTTCTCATGAATGGCCTATTAGCTAAAAGCAAATATGAATGTGAGGTAAGGAAGTGTCCACTAGCAACCACTATCATTACCTAGGGTGCTGGGAATACTGAAAAATATCCTATTCTGCTTTTGTTGTAATGAAGTCGATAGAGCTGTGGTAAAAGGATAATGAATTCTTAATTTTCCCAGACTTTAAAATACTCTGAAGTGCTTGGCTTTTCCCTCATCTTATTCCTTCATACCATTGCACTCAGCCCTGAACCAGGGAAGACAAAATGTCTCTAGCAGTTTCTGTGTTTCCCATTTAAATGGGCTTTGGGGTGTCGTTGACCTAGAAAGAAAAGCAGTGGTCGGAAGTTATAGGTCAGCACTCAGACCAACTTGAAATAGGAGTTCAAATCTCAAAACCTGCCTCACTGCTAAAAGTGCTGGTTTTCCACTCACTTGGGATTTGCCAACAAATTGCCTTCTTGTGGCTGAATAATTTGTTGCATTCAAGAATATTTTGGATTAAGAAGCCTGCTCCCCCAATGTTTTCCCTCCTATAATTTACCCTTCCTCAAGCATATTTAGCTTTTCTGCACCATGGTTTATCTAGACACAAATGAGAATGAATGTTTCTCCTCTCCTTGCAAGGCTGAAACATTCTGCTTATTGGAAACAGTGCTAGACAAGTGTTTGGTCCTCATATTTTAAAATAATTTTCATTACAAGCTCCAGTTAGTAGTTAAGTACTACTAGTACTGCCTGCCACCTGGTATTTTGCATTATAAAAGACATATATAAAAAAATAGAAATCTGCAAACCTCTAGGGAAGAGTCTTAAACAAACAAGCCCATCTGGCTGTTTAGTGAATTAATATGTATTTTAGGTGGGAGTGATACCAGTGAGTGTTGTTAAGGTTGTCCAGCATTTCTTATAGTAACACTCTAGCTTTTATTGCTTATCATTTTGCTGTTTCTTAATTGCTTGGGCTGAAACATTTTATGCAGGGCATGTTCCTTGGACTGAATTAATTTGTGAAAACTGCATCCAAAATAGTTTAGATATTTCCATAGAGGAATCTAGGAGAAATTATCAGTTTTGCCTACATTAGAAATGGGTCATCTTTGGAAGACTGCACTTATGTGCTTAGGAGCAGATACTCCAAAGAGAAAAGAAATTGTCTTTCTGTTGTGTTCATCTCTCAGAACTTCTATAATAAGACAGCACATAATCCTTTTAATAAACACAATTTTTGGGTGCTCAGCAGCAGCTAAGCTAACAGCTAAGTTCCTCTGACATGTTGAATGCACTGAATGTTTTCCAGTCTGTGTCAAAACAGAATTCTCTGCAACTTTCCTTCCTTTTTCTGTGATGATGTAGGTTAGGCCAGATCTGAGGTGGCACACAAGGTGGAGATGTTGAACAAGGGGGCAGAGACCAGGAATCTCTGGAATGTGTGCTGGGAACAGTGAGGTATGGGACTTGTTCATTATTTCATAGAATGGTTGATGTCAGAAATCACTTCTTGAGGTCACACCATCCCTGGCCCTGCCAGGACTGGCTAGAGCAGGAAACAGAGGAAAATAATTTAATTTTGAGTATTTCCAGGATGGAGACTCCACATCTGTCTGGACAGCCTGTTCCAATATTCAAGGAGTTCAGCACTGACTTCCAGAAAATCTCAACTGCTTGTGTGGGTGCCTCTGAAAAGTCCAGGACTTGTTTTCCATGCACAAAATAGATGGCAATGGCAGCACTTTTTCAATAGGAGCATTTAGAAAAGTATTGATTGTGATTCTGTGAGGTACTGCAATAGTGAGCTGTGCTCTGCAGCCCTAAGGCTGTCTGCAAAATGATGTTTTGGGCCTGGCTGTGTTATTCACAAAATCCTTCTTTTATTTGTGTTTTTGTTGTTGTTTTTTGAACTTCTAACACTTCAGTAGTTCCTTTAAGTCCTATCAGATATTTGTATCATGTTAAATATTTGAAGTGTGCTTATTTACTCTCTGTTTTCTATCCACTATACATTCTTCCTTGCTGAATGAGAGGATTGTAACCTGAGGCTTCCCACTGCCTTCCAGGTAAGGGAAGCACTGGAGGGTAGAAGTAGGTTTTTTATACTTAAAGCAAGACTGTTTACCTGACTGGCTGTCTGTAACAAAATGCTGAACTAAAACTGAGTGGTAGATGAAAAAAATATTAAATGGAGTTTTGTCTGAAATGCATACTTAATAAATACTTATTAAAATGATAAACTATACTTTATACTTTTTCCAATATTGTAGACTTTACCTTTAATTCTTCACTATGAAATGTGAAAATACTGCATGATTTTAAATGCTGCATGGTTTAAAAAAACCATCTGCATTATTTTAGAAACACCTTTATACTGTGGAACTCCCTAAGAATCTGTTCTATTTGCTAGAATCCTAAAATGGTTTGGAGATCATCTAATTCCAAACTTTCACTGGATCAAGTTGCCCAAAGCCCCTTCAATCTGACTTTGAATGCTTCCAATGATAGAGATCTGACTGTCGTCAGCTGCATCAAAATAAATATTTATATATTTTAGTTGACACTTGTGGTTATATTTTTTCTCAAACAGCTGTGTAAAAGGCATCTTTTGATCCCTTCTCCTGTTTTTCTCCTTCTTTTGCTTAACTGCTTCTCTGTTGCATAGCATGAAACTGGATTATGTGAGACTGTGTAATTCACATTAGTGGGTGTTTCAAATCCTGCTATAACAATATGGTGCATTTGCTTCCTGAAAGGGTCTTGCCATCTGAATGCTCCTAGAGCATCCAGAAGTAATCAAAGCCCCAAGAGTGAGAGTTCTGTTTGTTTTTCTGTGTCAGACTTTCCCTTTGGATCTTACCCTTTCCTGAAATAATAGAGAGAAACAGCCCCTGGAAACTGTGTTGCAATCAAAAGGTAGATTCAGCTTCTGAGCTCACTAAAAGAGAAGCTTAACTTTGTTCATTACCTACAGGGCTGCTGTGTTTCCTGCTGCTAGCCTGGAACACACATTTAGCCCTTCTTCCATCTCCCCAGCCCCAATGTGACCTGTTACACACCCACAAGGAGTTTTCACAGAGGGTTCCTGCAGCAAGATGTGAGCCAGAGCTCGAGGAAAGCTCTGACAGCCAGGATGAGGAGGCTGAGGGTTGTGATCTCCCTTGACACATGAGACACACTCCCTTCCTTGCTTTGTGTGTTTAAATCACAAGCTCGTGCCTCATCATGTCAGGTTTTATGTGCTGATATTGAGGTGTTGAGGAGTCACAGAATCATAGAATGTTAAGGGTTTGGAAAGGATATTAAAGATCATCTGGTCCCAACATCCTCTACCATGCCAGGGACACCTCCCACTATCCCAGGCTGCTCAAGGCTTTATCCCACCTGGCTTTGAACACTGCCAAGGCTGGGGCATCCACAACCTCCCTGAGCAACCTGGTCCAGTGTCTCACCACCCTGACAGCAAGGAATTTCTTCCTAAAATCTAACCTAGATTTTCTCTCTCTATACCCATTATTCCTTGTCCTGTCACTACAGTTCCTGACAAAGAGTTGCTCTCCTTGTAGGTCCTCTTCATATAGTGGAAGATTGTTTTGGGCTCTCCACACAACCTTCTCTTCTTCAGGCTGAACAGCCCCAATTTTCTTAGTCTGTCTTCATGGGAGGAGTGCTCCAGTCCTGTTACCAACTTTGTGGCCTTCTCTGGACTTGCTCCAGCTGTTCCATGTCCTTGTGCTGGGAGCACAAGGACTGTGCTCAGCACTCCAGGTGGGATTTCACAGGGGCCGAGTAGAGGGGCAGAATCACCTCCTTTGACCACGCTCCTTTGGATGCTGCTCAGGATTCTGTTGGTTTTTCATCAGCCACCACCTCGAAGTTTTTCTCCTCAGGGCTGCTCTGAATCACTTCTCCACCCAACCTGTCAGTGTGTCTGGGATTGCCATGACCCAGGTGCAGTAACTTGTACTTTGCTTTCTGGAACTTCTTAGGTTTGCACAGTCCTACCTCTCCAGCCTGTCCACGTCCTTCTGGATCCTTCCTTTCCCTGTGGCTGCACCACAGAGCTTGGTGTGGTGAGTGAACTCGCTGAGGGGGCCTCCATCCCACTGTCCATGTCACTGACAAAGCTGCTGGACAGCATCAGCCCCACTACTGACCCCTGAGAGACTCCACCCATCCTTGATTTCCATGTGGAAAATTCACTGTTGGCCACAGCTCTTTGTGTGCATCATCCAGCCAGTTCTTTATCTACCAAGTGATCCATCCATCAAATCCATGTCTCTGCAGTATGGATGTTGTGTGGGACAGCATCAAATACTCTGCAGAAGTCCAAGTAGATGGTGTCAGTCACTCTGGCCCATGCACCAACACTGCAGCATTGTCATAGAAGGTCACCAAATTGGTCAGACATGAGCAGGCAGTTCATAAGAAGTTTGTAGTTCTAAGCTTATTTCAGTTATTTTAAGATTTTTTTCTTAATTTAATCTTGCTCTTAGAATTTTTACAATTACTATTACACTGCAGCTCTGGTAGTGTAGAGTAACAGATTGGAGTCTACAGCCTGTAGAAATGATTACCAGCTCAATGTGTGCCCTGCAGCATGGACTGGATGCTCCAGTGAACATCTGTTAGTTATCCTGCTACCTAATGGGAATATCTGTTTCAGGTTATTATTAAATAACCCAAAGACTCTACACAAAGAATCCAGAATATAAATTTTTCTGCCTATGACGAGATATAGGACACTAAGCATGTCCAAGAATGCCTGTGCCATAGGGACTGCAGCCAGTCTGGGAACATTCAGCTGCTAGACAGGCACTGAGGCATCCTCATTGCTGAAACCTCAGTCTGCTGTGGGGCTAAGGTGGCACTTAAGAGACATTTCCAGAAGATATGTTTTGGTTTAAAACTTTGTTGACAGGCATCAAGGCTCAGGTGGCTGATTTGGTGGGATGGTTCTGAACTGGAGTTAGGGATGGGATTTACCTTTGGCTCAGGATGTTGTAGATAAATACAGCTAAGTAAGTCAGCCCTTGTTTTTCCTAACAATAGGGAGAGAAAAAAGAGGCACAGGGGAGAATTCACCTGATTTGCTTTAGAAATCTGTGTTAGGCTAAATTGACTTGCCTGTCTTTAGTATTTAAAGCAAAAAGTTAATACAGACATGACTAAACATAGATGCCTAGTACCATCTGAGATGCCCAGAGGGGTCAGTAATTCCTTAGCAGGTCTGCAAAACATAGGTTCTATCTTTAAAAACTAATGCTGTGCTTAAAAGCGCAGCCTTTCCTCTTGACTCTGTCAAATATATGTGTGATGTGTCCTTTCCTTATTGAATCATAGCTCCTTATGAAATCAGCATGCTTTACATACTGTAACACCACTTATCTCTCCAGTGAACAATGCAAATCATCAATCCCACTGGACCTTCTTGCATGACTGAGGGAAAATGAAACTATTTTACCTTTTGTTTTCACTTTTTTTTCTTTCCCCCCTGTGCTTTGTTAGATTTTTAAATCTACTTTTCCTCACTTGGCACAGTTGAAGATGCCCACTGTGCAGGGTGCAGACAGAGAGGTACCAAAGCCATTTGTTTCAGTGGACTGTGCATCTCCTTCAAGGTGGATTTCCCCTCTCTGTTGCAGATTAGTACCAGCAAGAGAATTAAGGTGGTCAATTCCTCAGTGGTATCACACAGCCACGCTGAGCCAAAGAACCTGAAGCTAGAGGACAATTCTCTCCTGTTATTCTCATGTGTCTTCTTGAAATCAATGATGCAGCTTCCAAAAGAAAGCCCCAATAAGCAAACTTGGAAAATATAATCTTGCAAACTGATTACACACACCTCAGCAGGTACATTTTGCCGTACACATCCTGATTTAGCAGAAATAAGATCTGTCTGTGGTCTCAGTGATCTATTCAGAATAACCATGGGTTTTCCTGTCAGCTGGTTAATCATGGAGTGGGTGATTTAGATGTGCTTACCATCATTACTGCAATGAGATGTTCTTGCCCTGCATTCAAAATTACAGCAGGGAATCTCCTGGGCCACACATGCAGCAAATATTTTTTAGCTCTTGAGAAGGGTTTCAGGGTCCTGTCTAATTTTACATGCATTACATTTTTAAAGATTCAAATAGATAACATATTTCTTATTTCTTTTTAGAGACAGAAAATCCCTTTGAGTCAGCTATTCCATATAATCTCTGAACAGACATCAAAATTGTTGCCTAAAAGAAGATTAATTAAAAAATCTTTGGGGAAATGGTTTGTAAGATCCTTGGAGGCTGTGAAATCAGAAGTTACTTCAAGGAGGTCTGACAGTGTATGCTGGCTGGCACGTTTTCCTTCTCAATCAGATAGTTCCAGTTTCTCCCACAGTCATGCACTATATAGAAAATGATTTTATATGAACCAGATTATGACTCTGCAAATGAACACAGTGTGGAGACACTGTCTTCTAGAATATCTTGAGAAATGCTGCCAACAGCACACCACGGAATCATAGAATTGCTTGGGCTTGAAGGGACCTTAAAGAACATTTCATTCCAGCCTCTCTGCCAGGGACAGGAACACCTTCCACTAAATGAGGTTGCTCCAAACTCCATTCAGCCTTGCCTTGAACACTTCTGGGGCTGGTGCATCCACAGCTTCTCTGGGCAAACTGTTCCAGGGCTTCACCACCTTCACAGTAAAGAACCTTACCCTAATATTTAATCCATACCTACTCTCCTTCAGTTTGAAGTCACTCCTCCTTGGCCTGTCACTTCCTGCTCTTGTAAAAAAATCCCTGTCCATCTTCCTTGTATGCTCCCATCTTCTATAACCATTTATCCAGGTTTGATATTTTAATAGGAAATGCCATCCAGTTCATTTTCTTGGTGCCTCAAGCTCGTAGATTCATTTTATCTGCAGCATTCAGGTTGCAAGTAGAGGTCTGGCAGCAGGAAGCAAATCCCTTTAGAAAGTTCCCACCAGCGATTTTTGGGTTTTTTTCAGTATTTTTTAGACAAGGTTTCACAAACCTGCAAGCAGTACCAGCTCCTGAAAGAACTGTCATGGCTTATGAACATTATGTAGCTTTGCACTGACATTTTGGGATGGAAGTGACATTTGATTGCTGTGACCTTGTTGTGTCTTGTGATGTCTCCCAGTGCAAAATGAGAGCCTCCCAACATGCCTCTCTGAGAGATAATGGCAGCTGAATGCCTTGATTCCACATCTCTCTCAGTTAATACTTCGTATTTTGGTCATGTGGCAGTCCATTCACCGGAGGTCTTTTTCCTTTCTTATTTTCAGATCACTGGAAAAAGGTAAAGTTCAGCTTGTTTACTTCATGCATAAAAGAATTAGTGTCCTGTGCTGTGCAGTGAGTTCTTTTCTGGAAGGTATTTTTGTCACCATTTAGTGGTTAGAGGCACTTCTCTGTCACACAAGGAACTCATTTCTAGGGGAATTTCTCTATGCAAAAAAACCTTTAAGTAAGGTTAAGACTAACTTTTAAGTCCCAATTTAAAAGCAGAGGGTTGGCCTTTAGTACAAAAAATAAAAAGTTTAAAATTGCATCACAGCAGCAACTTTGAAAGTCATCCCCTTCCCCAGCTTTGCTGTCTCATTCAGTTCTTTATAAAAATGCAGAAATCCGCTAAAAAAAGGAAACTTCTCCCTCCTGGAAGCTGGCATTTGACCTTTGCAGGGCAGCGAGCTCTGCTGATAAGTGCAGCATGCAAACATTTTGGATGCATCCCTCCATCTGCTTTTACAGAGCCCCAAATCGTGCCAAGGAGTGACCCCATCCTCCCTGCTGCCCCTTTCCCTGGGAGAGGGCTCTGGGTGGTGTCCCCGCTGCCCGCACACACCGAGGGTGCCTGGCAGCCGTGGGTTCCAGCAGATCCGGGTGCTGGGGCAGCTGTTGCTCTGAGCGGTGCCGAGTTCCGTAACCATGGCAACAGCATCACCGCCAGCATCCTCCTCCTCCTCACTCGGCTCTCCTCCTCCTCGGCATCATCAGGAGCAGCAGCAGCAGCAGCAGCCCTGGCAGGAGCCAGAGCCCGGCAGCCGAGGCTGCAGCCAGCTGCTGCCAACCCCTGCACCGGGCACCCGCTGCTCCCGGGGGGAACAGGGCACAGGGAGCGGAGGGAGCTGCACTGCAGAGGGACCCCGGACAAGCCAGGTAAGAGCTGCGGGGCTGCTCGCAAACTCCCCGGGATCGATGTGCTGTGTGCCTGGTGTGTGTTTGCGTGCGAGTGCTGCCTGCGAGTTTCCCGGCTGGCTCCTTCCAACAGCAGTGCGATGACAATTCCAGGCAAGCATGTTTTCCGGCTCATGTTCCCCATCTCTGCCATACCGTCCCTCTCTCTCCTCCACCCAGATACATAAGGAATAGTAAATAATGTTCTGAAAGGTTGTTAGAAAATGGGATGGCGGGGGTTCCAATGTGATCAGAGTGGGGAACGGCTGCGCCTCTAAAATAAAAGTGGGCAGCAGCAGCGGAGCAAAGGTTGGCGTGGTAATTAATAACCCTTAAAGAAAAAAAAATTATGCGACAACGCACTTCTGTCTCTACCCACTCTACAAATAAATCTCTCATCATATTCAGTAGAGAGCTGTAAAGCAGAGAGGTATATGAATAGACAAGACTAGAAACCTCACTGTAGTCCACAACTGTCAGATTCACCTTAAGTGCTTTAAAACCAGACTACATTATTATAATATCAAAGCAGTTATACCTGAGAATATAAGTATAGAATTAAAAAAATACTGCTCTTAAATCTTTATACTTCCTAAGAAATAAAAGAAATAAAATTATATTAAAGATGAGTGTCTGATGGCCACACAGTAAAAGATGCTCGCTTCATCTGTTGTGAGAAAGCATGTAGTGAGTACATTTCAAAAGGTAGGAAGAATAGTTCTGCTCCAAAAGCACATGAGGACAGTCCTTGTCATTTTACGAATGGAAGAGATACAAAGCTGTGGAGTGTCCTTGTGCAGGCAAATAGATGTGCATGAGTGCGTGTGTCTGAGAAGCACCAAGGGGGGACCATAAGAAGTAAGTTTAAGCCAAGTGTTTAAGCTGTGAGTGTTTGCTGTGTAATGACTGCAGAGAGCTCTTTCCACTTCTACAGAACTATTTTTATTTCTTTGTTTGTTTATTATTATCAGCAGTAAGGAGAAAGAGATGTGATGCTGCTGCTGTCTCTGTCTCCTCTAAAACCCTGTTCTTCCTCTCTTGTGTCCCTTGTCCTCTCTAAATCATTCCTGTCTGTGTAGCTGGAAATGCTTCCTAATTCAAACATGGGGATGGTCTGGGTATGACCCAACACAATTGCTTGTATACTTGTGTGTATATATATTTACATATATATATATATATATATATATATATATATATATATATCCTTGTACATAGATTAAGAGGCGCCTGTCTCTCATGTTCAACCTGATTTGAAAATCAGAGTGGTTTTTGGTCCCTATCCTGCATTTTGCTACGTCTGTAGATCCTCCTAAAATCAGCAGGAGCTGGAATATAATTTAAGTTTATAGGTACTGAACAGAGGGCAGGACTGTGCCCACCTTTTCTGTATGTTTACAAACATTCTCCTCCTGCAAGCTACAGAGCAAGGAATTCAGGTAGGCAGGACCTCATGTCCAGTTCTTATGCCAAAGTGCTGTAAAAATTACTTGGGAATTATGTTCCATTGCAAGGGAAATTGATAAGGTAAAGGACAGGAAAAAAAAAAATATAGGCAGCTATTTTGAATCAGTGCTTCGATTTGAAAAATAATTTATTGAGGAACTTGACCTCATCACAACAGGTCTTTTCTACAAGAGGCTCTTTGATCCATGGTAATGACAGTGCTCACAGACACCAAGTTTAACTGAAGAGGATGATTTTGGATACTTAGATTAATTAAAATAAAGCACTGTAGGGCTACAGTCCTTAAGAGTCTGGGCACATTACAAGGTGTACTTCTGCATGAGATTTGGTGTTTGCTACAAATTAAAAGAAGACTTAAATCTTGAGACTTCTTTGTAATAACAGAGGTATTGAAAGTGCCTGTCAAAAAGCCTGTAAAAAAGAGCACCAACCTAATCATGTGTCTGACACTGAGACACCAGTGGCAGAGGCACAATCCTATTTACATGTGTTGCAGAGATGTACAGTGCATAATCCAGGGGCAGCTCAGTGAGGCACAAAGCAGTGACCCTCTCATCAGCACAGGCAGATGATTGAAGGTCAGAGGGCTCTGGGTATTACACATTAACACTCTGCAGTATTCCTACACAGTCCTACTTTGTTGCTAGCAGTGGGCAGGTGATTAGGGAGAAGCCAGAATTTGTACATGGACTTTTGGTTGCTTCAGGGGTGAAAACTTCTGTTAGAAATGACTCTGGGTAAGGCAGGGAAGCTCGATGTTTTCATGAGCACTGCTTGGCCATAGAAATCCTCTATGGAGGGCTGTTCATGGGAAGTCAGGGCACTGAGGCTGAAACCAGTGAAGACAGCAAGCACGTTCCCCACCTCAGATATCCATGATTTAATTCTCAGTGTCACCCAGTCCTGCAGCTCTTTCCATTGCTTAACCTGGAAAGCTTAGGAGAGATTTTTTTTTTCATTTTGCCTTATGGCTTTTTCTATTATATTTCATTTGTTTAGTAATAGATGGGAACACACTCTTTATTTGTTTTGTGCACAGCTGTTAAGAGCTGCTCCCTTAATGCTCACTTACTGTTCACTAGCACCATTCTAAGGGGAAAAAATGATATCTTATGATATAACTAAGCATCTTTTAAAATCTCGCTCCTAATGTTCATTAGTCACCCGCTGTGGCTCTCAGAGGTCAGAACAAAAGAAGACTTACACAGTAGTTGCTGTTCTAAAGTCAGCATTTGCCAACAGGTTGAGGCAGGAATTTTGGAAATGCTGCAGACAGGGTTTGGGTGTTTTTTGTTGGCTTTTGTTGTTTTCATTATTTTTTTGTTGTTGTTTTGTTTTGTATTTTTTAAATGAAGAAGATGCTTTTGTCCAGATCCTGCTTTGTAGTAAGCTGAAGCAAAAGATGATGTGAAGAAGAATGTTGTACCTTGCCTTTAGTTTAACAATGCTATTTATTTTATTTTGCGCCTATGCATACACTGCTGTTTATTATTCTGTTCTATAATCATACTCTGTTATTTTCCCTCTTGCAATTTTATGATTTTTTTTCCTTTACACTCTATTGTGATTGGCTAGATTCATTGCATAATGAGACAGACACTTAACCATGGAAAAGTTTTTCCAGTGAGAAGGGAGACTATGGGATTTTTACATTAGAAACTGGACACTGCTCTGTCTTAAAATTATATATTCAAACCATACTTGATACAGAAGTAACCTTTTTTTTTTTTTTGCCAATTTTCATCTTCCTGCAGAATAAGACTGGTCTTGGTAGGTTCTCCTAGTCTAAATGATACCCATGATGATGCAATGGGAACCTTTGTGTCCACTGAGCAGATCAGCAGATCATCAGCACTGGGAAGGTTCAGGTGCTCTCAGATTTTTGATTTCTTTTCTCTGCAACCCCTGGGGTCCATCACTTTCCCTGCACATGGTTTGAAACCTTCTTCCCCCACTGGTGAGGCAATCTGAGTGTCTGTGCTTGCCCTAGCACAGCTCTGACAGCAGCGTGTCCACGAGCACCAGCAGTGCAGTTGTCTCACTTTGTGTGCATATCTTCTGGTCTCCCCTGTACCCAGTTCCCTCCCTTGCACGCTGGTGGTGCCTGACATGCTGCAAGAGCCTCAGGGCCTGTGATGGAGCATGACTTCTGCTCACACTGCTCCAGGAGGGGAGAGGCTGAAGCCACCTGGGCAGCTGTGGCTGCTGGGCTGATCCTTCAGAAGGTCAGCACCATGACATGCCTGATCTCAACTGGTTGGGAGAGTGAGTCAGAAGCTGGCTTCCTCCAAATGTTCCAAATCCAAGAGGATATGATTTTATTCTCTCTCTAATCCTATTATTAGTGCCTGCAATGTTAAGGACTGTGTTATTCAGCAGTTTTATTTCTTCCCTGTTCCACTGCTGCAGATGGAGCATCCAAACAAAGTGTAAAAGGAAGAATTTCTTCATTTTGTACACTTAGATGCTGCTGACATCCACGTGCTGTCCTGTATAGAAAGAGAATACCTTTTTTTCTGGGGGGAAGCTCTCTCTAGTCCTACAAATCTGCCAGAAATCTCAAGGCATTTCTGCTTCTCTCTTGGGTCCAGATATACTTTGGTGTGGATTCTTTGTTTGTGTAGCTCCCACACCTCTGACCTGGGTATGTTTCAGTACTAAGATCATTTTCAGTGGTCACAGCGGGTCTCACAAAGTTTACTTCTCTCACTGTACATGAGACACTGTGGGTAAATGCAATATCCTGATATGTTCTTCCTACCTGTTGTGTTTTCTCATGCTTAGGATTATGGGAATAAGACAACATAAGCAGTACTTTGACCTTTTCCTTGTGTATATACCCACCAAATTCTTGATTTTGTAGTAATATATCTAGTATATTTATATAATGATATATGTGTATTTAGTAGTTTACTAGTATACTAGTACTATATCTAGTATATATATGTAGAATATGTGTATCTAGTCATTATATTCATCATAATTTCTTGTTATTTGTTCTTAGCTATGTGGTGTTGTCATGAACAGCTAAGACCTTGTGTACTCTATTGGAATTTAGAGATGAAACTGCAAGTATTAAACAACAGACTTGTACTGAAAGTGCATAGCACTGGTGTGACAGTAAATTGATGTTTGTCTTATTTGCATGGAAACTTCAAACTCTGGTTGCTTTTGAGGATTCACAGAATGCAGCACAATGTGGGAATTTTGTTATTATAACTTGGCTTGGTAGGGACCACCTGTGCTATTCAGACCCTGATGCCTCCACTTAGCAGCCTGGGGAGGACCAGGCTTTTCTTGGTCCAGCTAGTCGGGCAAAAAACCTCCTTGTTGTATTGCTGTGCAGATCTGCATGACTGGGAGGGATTCCAGCTCTGCACCATCTTCTAATGTGTAAATTTGGTTTCTCTCATTGTTAACAGTGCATTTATATCTGAGGCTGGCAAGACAGTCCCATTACCTTTCTGTGGCCCTAAAGAACATGAGTATTATTCGGAGGTCGTGGCTTGAGTGAAACATTGCTTGTATCTTGGTCAATTTGTCAACCCATACTGCCAAAACCATTGTGGCAATAGGAAAAGCAGTCCTGTTGTATGAGAATGATTTCTTAAAGAACAGAGCAAAAGGGCCGAAATTTCCATCCATTGAATCCTAGACAAGGGAGGTGTTTCAGTATGAAAACTTCCATCTCTGTTAAATTATCTCCTCCTTTCCACTCATAGCCTCTTGTTCTGCTCAGTGGCTTTGGCTTGACCTCATTCCAAGGAGATGATGCCTACAGATTACAGAATCTCATATTCTGCCTAAATAGGCCCTTGGCTTGTAAGTGGCAGCTTTGAGGTGTCTGCATGAAACCACTGATTTAATTTACATTAAAAAGTTTGCCATTTGTTTCAGAGGTTATGGGGCATAATTGGGCAATACCCACTTTCGGGATCTCTTTGTAAACTACTTTTCTGGATTTGTGTGCTTTAAAAAAAATTTAGGTTCTTAGTGGTGTTTTGGTTTCTGTAGAGGACTCTGGGCTACAGGTTTTGAGCTGGCAGTCTGCCAGTACCTGTAGCAACTGCTCCCCCTCTGTGTGATTGAGCACCTGGGTGCTGCAGGTACGGGCTCACATCTGCACAGCTCTTCTATGTTATTAGGGCCCAGCCACCCCAGTCACAGGACATGAGCATCTCTGTGGGACAAGGCAGATAGATTTCATTGGAACTGAGCAGTGCCTGCTTCTGCAAGTATCTCTTCTTACAGGTGCTTACAGAGTACAGTGCCCTGCATAATAAACCTGTTCTACACCCTGCAGCCACACAGTGCTATTCATTTTCTTTTTCCTGCTTGTCTTGGTTTAAAATCTCAGCTGAAAACGTCTCTTTTCTGTTGGTGCCTCATTGTTTTCTCTCTGTTTCCCTCTCCCTTTGCAGCTGTGTTTAGGCTGAGCTGTGTGAGGGTGCAGCTTGCCACGGTAGATGTTAGAGGAAATAAAGTCTCATTGTGTGATGTTCTAGAGGGCTTTGCTCCACAGCCCCCCAGCCCTTGCACCACTGGAGGCTGTGGCATGTTTGCCATTGACCTCAGGAACAGCACGAGTCATCCCCGTGCACAAAAGTCTTTTCAGAAGGGAAGATAATGCACAAGGCTGTGAAGAGATCATTGTTTGAGAAAGGCATGGAAGGCTGAACCCCCTGGTTGAAAAGCTTTTGTTGGCTGCCACGGATGGATCAAAGTCAAGCTGCTGTTTTTGCCTGGGATGTCACAACCACCTGAACGTTCCTTGTCTTTGCTTGGGGAACCAGGCAGCAAAGTCAGGGGCATTGTGAGGCAGAAGAGGCACGAGGCAAGAGACATTTTTTCAGCAAGGCTACTCTTTTTTGAAAGAAGTCCATACGGATGAATGGATGAAATGGTGATGAATAATAATTCCAGAAGGTTATGTGAAAAGCCCTTAGATGTGTTCTTTCTTTTATGGTGGGGAAGGGAGGAATAGATTTTGGATTGCATCAATTCACTTGGATTGCTTCAATTCTTTTGGATTGCATCAATTCTTTTGTCTGAAGAGGGAAGAAAGATTGTTGGAAAAAATAGAAAAAAATAGGAAAAAAGTCAATGAAAAAAACTAGAGAGGAATGATTATCAGACTCTTGCTAATTTTTAGTAGCACTGTAAATTAGGCCTTGTTTTCTTTAGGTGCCTTGCGTTGGTAGTGGGTGACATTAGTGCTTTATTAAACTCACTGTGCTGAGGAGCTCATGGGTTTAGTGCAGCTAATAATAATAATACCCTGACTGAGAAACAGAAGGTGGGATAGCTCAGACATGGGAGTGCAGAAATAGTTGCTGCTAGTTGAACTAAAAATATATCAGCACAGCCCTCTTGCCTACAGCAGCACATGCTGAACACACTTTGGACACTGGCAGTGGGGGGAATGGCTTCCCTTGGTATTTGGCAGCTGCTGGATCAGCAGTGCTCTGTGGTGTGACTGCCTAACACTACCTTAGGTGTGCAAGGCCCCTCAGAGCAAGTTAATTAATATCTTCGGAAAGTGAATCATTATCCAGGGTCATAAACAGACTGTATAGGGTGAAATGGGCTGCATCAGATGAGTTGTTAAGCCAGTTTGTCCCAGGGTGGGACTTTGTGATCATGGAATCACCCAACAACTTGGGAGCGACCGGCAGCAGGGACTGAGATGTAACCATGGCTACTCTGATCCTCTGCTCCCTGCTCCTGATGGGGACAAACAGCAGATGTCAAGATCACTGCTGAATTATGAGCCTTGGAGTTATTGCTGCACAACATGGTCAGAAAGATTTATCTAATTTTTTCCTACCACCTCATAGGCTCTCCATGGGTGAAATTCAGTTTAGTATGTACACATTTTTCTGCTATGGGCTTCAAAATCTCCATGACAATAAGCTAAATGTGGCCCAGATGTAGTGGGGATAGGGTACCCTGAAATAGGTTAGTTAGATGAAATTAGGACACATCTAATGCAACATGGATATCTGCTGCACTGTCAGATGGTAGATCAAAGGTGAGGAACGCCTTGTAGATGAATCATAGAACAATTTAAGTTGGAAAAGACCTTTAAGATCATCAAGTCCAACCCCTAACCCAGCACTGCTGAGATGAGGAAAAGTGTTTGGTGAAAAGAGGGAGTTAATTGACTGTGTTGGGCACAAGAGATGAGACGTAGTCTCCAAATAAAGGGTGCAAACACAAAGTGCTGAGACCATGAAGAAAAAAAGCCAGGCCTGAACGCTCTAATTTGAAATTCGTGCATTATCTGTAATAAAACCCAGCTGTGGTGGGACTCCTTCACTTGTTTGAGTACTGAGACCTGTGGCTGGGATAGGAATGGTCAAGGATATGGCTGTACTCTGGTCACCACACCTGCAGGTAGGAGGAATACAGGGGCTGCATCTTCTCTCCTGCCTTGCTTCCCCTCCCAAAGTCAGGTGCCTGATTCCTGTACAAGCACAGGTGCTTCCCTCAGAGCAGAACCTGTCAGGATATTGCATGAAGAAATATCTGCTAGCAGAGCTGATTTTATAATATCCAACACAGGGATGAGCCCTTTCCATAGTGCACATGAGCTTTTATTTTTTTATTTTTTTATTTTTTTATTTTTTATTTTATTTTTTTTGTTTTTTTTTTTTTGATTTTTAAAATTTTATTTTTTATTATTACAACGAGGAGTTCCAAGGACATCAACCTCCTCTGTGTCTCCTCTGGGACTCTTTGGAGCTTGAGGGTTCAGCTGGAGACAGAGCAGGTAAAGCACAGAGGTTTTTTTCTCTTGGCATAGGTGTTTCTTCTGTGAACTTCTCTGAGTTGAGGCTACCTTAAGAAAGGGAGTGCCAGGAATGACAAGCTTCCTTGCCTTTCTTAGCCTGTCTTAGCTTCTTGCTGGGATTGCTATTGTACTTACTCTCTGATGAAGTGAATGGCAAAAAGCTATTTTTGTTCACAGGATAGTTTTGTAGGATAACTCTGGTTGGAAGGAGCATCTATTCCAATGACCTGCTAAAATCAGGGTCACCTGGGGGGTCAGACTATCCTTCTTTGGGTTTTATCTAAGTCCACCTTTTTATACATCTATAACAGCAAGTGAGTGGCCTCTAAAATTTTCTGAATTGTCAGGATCAGGGTCATCAGGAGCTTTCAGAGAGAGTTTTGAGAGACAGGAGGTCAGGCAGCAGGTGCAAAGAGCATTTCCATGAGGATTTCTGACCATGGGGATATCCAGGGGAAACTGGCAGCAGCTCTGAGAGTGGTGTGCAGAGCATGACAGAGGTGAAAATGAACTTATCAAAAGCCTTCTTGGGCTGTCAAGGGCAGGTTGATTCCTCAGCATAAGTGGCTTCCTCTGGGGAATAGGCAGTGCCAGGGGGAAGGTGCTGATTTTGCAGTGAGGTGGGTCTGCCTTGCCCCGTGTCTGTACATGCTAGGTGACTGCTCTGGGAGATAATTCCTCAGGTCAGTGACTTAATTATGTCTGGTTTTGAGACCTTTTCCATACCTGAGATAACTCAAGGCTTACACAATGGCATTAGGAAGAATCATCTCGCTCAGCAGCAATAATCACCAATTACTAAGAAAAGATTGCCTTCCTCAGTCATTCCCCACTGGTCCCATCTTCCCACCAAACGCTCCGTTTATGAAAGCTTTTCTTCCAGGACCGGTGCCACTGATAATCAGAATCCTCACATCACAGAAACATTTTAAAAAGGGTTTGAGGGACAATTATATAAATGTTTCCTCTTTTGTAAAACAGCTTGGGACTTGTAAACATATTTAGTCCACATATCTCTAAATAATTTATGATGATGAATTATTTACTTGTGTAAGCTATGTTTTAAGTAAGGATTTTTTTTTCCTAATATGAAGGAAATAGAAATATTTTTAGATAATTTTGAAAGGAGTAGCTGCCATTTCACTCCTTTGCCTTTTTTGTGTTCCAATTGATTTTTCCTATGAGTGTGTTCTTCAGGAGTGGTTGATACCAGGTCTGTAGTGTGTAAAGGTGACTTCCTCAGCACAAAAACCCACAAAACCTTTCAGCAGAATAAGGCTTATCAGAAATCGAGGAGTCTACTTCAAGTTGTAGATGTGTGAAGATTTTAGAATTTTGTAACCATTGTTTATTTTCCAGATGAAATTGAGGGTGGCAAATTCAATCCATGCAAAGTAAAGGTGGATACTGTTACTATGGAGTCCTTTGTATGATGCTTTTAGGATTGAGCCTTATTTATGTGATTATTTTGCACTTTGTCTCTTTTATATATATATATGGATAATTCTGTTGCATTTTCTTTTCTCTCCCCTTCCTTTTCCTCCCTCAACAACAGATGATTTTGAAGACAGCATGAATGAAACAAAATGTTGGCATGGTCTAGCTGAATTTCCTGACAAGATAAACATTAAGTTAAATGTGAGACATATGCCTTAGTGTGTGACTGTAATTTTGTAAGTTCTTTTATATGTTATGGTTGGCAACAGAATCCCTGTAGCTTATTCTGGCTAGAAAGAACAGTATTTCTTAGTCCTAAGACAAAGATGTGATTTAAAATCTGTATTTGCTACCAGCTATACTGTGTGAGTGCTGAGGTATATCTTGGTTATAAGTACTGTCCATTCCAGTTCCTCTCATAATCAAAGACGGTCATTCAACCATGGTGCATTTGTGATGGGGATAATGTTCTTATCAGAACTCCTCTTTTCTGCCTTCATCTCACCTTTGGGGTTAAACTGTCTGGAGGTGATGCTCCTCCATTTGCTCCCATTGTGGAATGCAGGCTTGCAATGGGTGAGAATATTTCCTCTGATAAAAAATTAGAGAGCTATTGGCTTTAGCTCATCCTGTGAGACTTTGGTTTGTGCAGCCAGACTGCCAGAGGATAAATGGTGTGCCCTTCCACAGTCCCCTTAATTTTGGGGACCACTCACGTAATCTTGCAGTACTACTTTGAACTGCAATGAAATTTGCTCACCCCACCTCACATATTTACACAAGGATCCCCATGCTGAAATGGCATTGATAAATCTTCTGTGGTAATATTCAGGCCTAGGAGTGCATTTTGTCTGAGATCCTGATCATGAGTGGAATCTATTTTAGTTTTCTTTAGTAGAATCATCTTCATTCAAACTAGCCAGCAGCTTTCTTTTTGTGGACAGGGCAGAGAAATAGATATTTATAAGGCACTACCTAGATAACTCTTTAAAAATGCATGCTTTAGGACAGAAGAATCATGCTCAAGCTTTGTCTTCACTATCTGAACAGGAGCCTGGACAAACAGTTGAGGAACAGCCATTTACACTGTAGATGTATGTCCTTCTACCGAGTGTAAACTTATTTATTGTCAAAATATGGAAAGGGGACAGACATCCCAAACCTTATCCCTTTTTTCCAAACACCCTTCACACTTTTCTTTATGGCATAGTGATCTTTTCTTTTCAATCACACACATTCCTACTGCCTTGGCTGTTCAGGCTTGCAGTCTGTTCTGGCATTTTTGCATGGCAAGACCACATTTCCTGTGATCTGCCATCACATTCCCCCGTGTGATGCCCCACTCTGAGCTCCTGGCTAGTTGCTGGACTAGCACAGGGGAAAAATGACGAAGTAATCCTAGCATTGCTTCATATTATGCATGCTGAAAGATTTTGGTTCTAAGACACAATCAAGGAATAAATGGCATATGTGGCAAAAATCTAGCCTGTTCAGAAACAGCATTTGAACTTGACAGATGCAAAGATCCATGAGCCAGCTTGGATAACAGAGGCACTGTCACTTGCTTAGCCTGATGCCCAGCTGCAGCAGGACATCCCTGGGATGCAGCTAAGGGTGCTTTACCCCAGCAGAGCAGCATCTGCTCCTTGCCCCTGAGAGAGCTGCTTCAGAGACAGCTCATGCACACCTCTGTAGTGGTTCAGAGATGCAGTACCCTTTGTTTGGAAGAGTAATTTAGCACTTTGTGTGGGTGCATTTATGGGAACACACAGATCCTCTTAAAGAAATAGGCACGCTTCTGCTATTTGCAGAGGTTATGGCTGCATATTAGGAGAAAAAAACCAAAGCAAAACCCATTTAGTGGAGGAAATTTCCATTATTCACCAGCACTTCTTATTCTGTGTGGGGAAAGAAGAGGAGTTGGAAGCTGATTTCCAAAAGGATGAAGTATATCTGGTACTTAGTAAACCAACAAACTTGTGGAAAGAATTGCACCTGAAGGTCTAATTCCTGCAGCTGCTATTGTCTAATTCCTACAACTGCTATTGGAGTGGCAATAAGAGAGGCTGAGGATATAGGGATATAGAGCTATTGGAAATTGTCCAAAGGACAATGAAGATGGTGAAGGGCCTGGAGGGGAAGCCACGCAAGGAATAGCTGAGGTCACTTGGCTTCTTCAGGCTGAAGAAGAGGAGGCTGAGGGGAGAAACCTCATTGTAGTCCACACGTTCCTCATGAGGGGAGAATGAGGGGCAGGCACTGATCTCTTCTCTGTGATATCCAGCAATTAGGCTCAATAAAACAGCATGAAGCTGCCAGGGGAGGTTTAGTTTGGACATTAGGAGCAGAATTTTTACCCAGAGGGTGTTCAGGCACTGGAACAGCCTCCCCAGGGAAGTGGGGAGCACCAAGCCTGACAGAGTTCAAAAAATATTTGGACAAGGCTCACAAGGCACATGGTGGGATTATTGGGATGTCCTATACAGGGCCAGGAATTGACTCAATCATCCTTGTGGGTCTCTTTCAACTCAGGACATTCTATGACTCTTTCCTTCTGTGAGGCTTGGCCATCACCGTCTCTATGGGAACTCTCCCAGAATTTTCCTTTTGTTGCTGTAGAGCCTGAACTTCCTATGTGTGTGGTTGCAGATTCATCCTGCCTCATGCACTGCAAGTCTTTCTGACTCTTGTTGAAGTCAAGGAGAGCAGCAGTGGTGCAGAGGGTGCTGGAGTGCTGTGCTGCTGCAGATGTTGACATGAATGGCTGCAGCTATCACTGGAATTTGTGACCTTTATCCAGCCTGTGATTAGACAGCCCTGCTGCACAACTGCGCTGGTTCATCCAGTTGTTCCTCTCTGTAGTGGATGATATGTTCTGGAGATTTGTTCCAGAAATTTTCACTCCTGTGTCCTCTTAGACATTGCTGACAATAGGTTAGGAAGAGAAGTGGTGGCTTCCTTCTCTCTCCACCACTGTGCAATGCACTGCCCAGTGGCTGCTGTTCACTTGGTTTCTGTGGTTATTCTGGTAGGATCAACCACAGCATCCTAGATGAGTTTGAGTAGGGAGGGACCTCAAGGATCATCTCACTCCAACTTCCCTGCCACAGGCAGGGACACCCTCCTCTGGACTGAGTTGCTCAGGATCTGCAGGTCAAGAGGAAGGGTTGCCACCAGGAACCTGAACTATTCATTCAAACATTTTGCTGCTTCAGTCTGTGGCACTGGAACTGCTGAGGTAGAAGACAAGCTCCTCCTTTTTAATTTTAAGGGCAATATTTATCTTGTTTTGTTTATGAATATTTGTCGAGTCTCAGCACATCTACTGCAAGCCTCAAATCAGTGCTGAATACATCCTTTTTTTTTTTTTTTTCCCAGATCATTGATTTAATGATGAACAGAGTAATAAAGATGGTAGAAAATGCAGAATTATTATGCCTAGGTGAGATTTGTGGCACCTTAACAAAGCTGCCTGAAAGAAGATGAAATTCTCTGTTGATGAATACAAAGTAATGTACAATGGAAAGAATTAACTTAAATGATTCATAGCCCTTGCTGGCTTAAAAATAAATCCTGACAATTTGAGAGGAAAGAAAGCCTTCAGAAAACCTTTCTGTGGGTATGGGTACCCTAAGAAATAAAATCTGCTGTGAATAGAGTAATTTGGTGTATAAGAATTGGAATGGAGACTATTTTTGAATAGAAAAATTAATCATGCATTTTGTTTTCCCTACAGTGAAGTATTTGGCAATTAAAAACATTTAAAGTTCAATTAACATGAACCTGTGGGAAGTATTGATCTAGAATTTGTTTAGGGCAAAATCTGGAAATTAAGGGATCCAGTTGGAAAGTTCAGGGATTGTTTATTTTGAAACACTTTTTAAAAATGTCAAAATGCAATTGTTTTAGAAAAAGAAGCTATTCATATAAAAAAAAATCTTAAATGAAAAGTGTTGATTCACTGAGACACAGTGTTTCTGATCCATCAAAATATTTTTATTTCTGTCAAAAAGTTTTGTGGGAAATATAGGGCTTTCATTTGGAGTCTGAACACAAACACACACCCACTCACAGCCTGAAAATTTCTTGCTACAGGTCCCAAGGGTGTGTTCTTCAAAACATTGCAATGTCTCACCAGAAGCCTGGCTCTTCCTAAAGTGCTGCATTTTAATTTGGTCACTGTCCCCCAAGGGTCCATATCACTCAAGCAGGAGAATCCAGAAAAGGTGACCAGAATTCACACCGGTTTCTGTGTTTTGGATTTGAGTAAAATGAATACGTTATTTCAGCTGAGAATTAAGGAAATGATTGGGTGAGGGGTCAGGTTCTCATGTTCTCAGTTTCTGCAAAGTTAATGGAAAAGCTTCCTATTGAATGAGAAAGGTTTTCACTCCTGGTTTTGGTATCAGCAAGGGAGTCCCTGTGGCAAGCTGGGTGCAGTTGTGCTCTGCAGAACTGACTGCTAAGTACCTAGAATAACAGAAAGGGAAACAATCTACCTTTGCCTTTTTATTTTCCTAAGCACAGGAGAAAGATAGCATTCTGTGAAAGGCAAAGGCATTGCCATGAATGTAGATTCAAACCAAACCAAACCAAAACACTTTTAAACCATGTAGCTTGCAAAAAACTAAACCAAATCAAACTAAACCAAAGGAAACCCCCCAAAAACTAGGAAAAAATATCAGAGAAAAATTTAAAAAAAGAAAATGGGGAAACGAGGGAAAAGTGCTCCATTTTTGGTTAGAGGATGAGAGGATGAGTTTAAAATCAGCTTTTAAACAGAGGCTGAGGTCACAGGGCCTGAAAAATGGAAAGATTCCCAGCTGGTTCATTTTTGCATCATGCAGTATAGGAGAAAAGTTACAACAAAACATCCCTGCTGGGAAACCCATTTTTAAACTTTTCATTCTCATAGAATAACCCAGATTGGAAGAGATGTCCAAAGTTCATTCAGTCCAGCCTTTTGTGGGAGCCAAGAGGGGAACATGCAGCAACCTGCCCAGTCACATCTGAAAACCATCCAGAGATGGAGGCTCTACCATGACCATGCAGGGTTGTTCCAGGGAATGATTACTCTCACTGTAAAATCCCCTCTTATACAAGATGAAACCTTTTCTGCTGTAAATTGTGACCATTTCCCCTTTCTTTCTCCATGTGGTTCCTCGTGTAGAAACACTGTCCTCTTTGTAGTCACCCAGGAATAGTCACTGGAGTAATGTGATGAGATTCCCCTGAGGTTTCTCTTCTCCAGGTAAGAGATTTCCTCCTGTCATTGCTCAGAGGTCAGGTCATGGCACTCCCTTGGAGCCTCTCCTGGTTTTCTGTGTCTTCCTTGAGCTGTGGGGACCAGAGCTGGACACTCTCTGGTCACCACTCTTTGAGTGCAGCCTTTTGGCCAATTTCCTGCTCATCTTGCAGGCCACCCGTCCAGTCTGTGTCTTGCCAGCTTGTCCCATAGAGGCAGGTTGTCTAATTTGTAATTTCGGGATGATTTTCACCTTTTCATTGAAGCCTCTATCATTGGTACTGCAACGTGGTATTTGTCTCCAGTATTCTGAAGTAAAAAGGTGAATTCCAGCATCTATTTCTTGGGTCATAAATCCCTGTACATATGCAGAGATGTTTCTAGGGTTTTATTTTTTTTTCTGTTTGTTTCTATCACTACTGAAATTCTTAGGTCATAGTGCACATAACACTAGGCTTTAATACATGGAACACGTATTCTGCATTTGATTTTTAAATGTCACAGTGCCTTCCTCACTAAAAGCATTCAGAAAATCTGGGTTTGGTGCTGCATTAGGAAAAAAAAAAAGATTGGGGAAAAAAATACTAAACCAACCTAGTAATTAACTTCCTTAGGACTTTTTTAGGCTTTGGGATTTTTTTTTTTTTGTTAAAATTAAAGCTCCATTTATTCAGTGTGTAAGAAATAAGAATGTTGAACTCTTATGCGAAAAATGGAGAGGAAGAAATACAAGGCTCAGTATATGCACAGAAAAAAAAAAGAAATTTAATGGAAATGGAAAACAAAACTAGAAACATTTTTTTTCTCCTATATCTGCATGGTGAAATTGTCCTATAATAAATCAGTTATTAGCAATCTCTTCTTCAGGGCTCAAAGGAGACCCATTTGCATTGCCACAGAAGGTTAAAACATTCCCTGTCTCTCCCAGGAAAAATGCCCACTGTGCCATGATAGGATTTAATATTTTCCATCATCATGTAGCTGTGATTGTAAAAGGTAATTGTTAAAAGCCTCAGTGTTCCCGATGACAGGTTTAGAACAGGAAGGCTAAAGGTAGCAAAGTTCCAATAGGCATTTTCCTTTCTTTTTTCTTTCAGCTTAGAAACACATCTTCACAGCTTGTCCTCCCTCTTCCCCTCTTTGCCAGCATCTTCCATGGCCGCCCCCAGGTCTCATGTAAAGTGGAGGTAGAGCTGTGTAAAATACCTCTCAATATAAAGGACTTCTCATACTGCTTGGGCCAGTTCTTATCCCCAGGTCCCATAAACAGATTGCTGCACAAACAAGGGAAATTGTTTCATAGCCACTTCTCTGAAATGGTGTTGTGCCATTAATGCTTTGTACTAAGGTTCCCAGGTATAATTCCTGGCTGGAACACGTCCTGATTTCAGTGGTGCTTCAGCAGGATTGTCCTGCCCATCTTCAGCTCCTGGACATGTGCTGACCATTGCCTCCTGCTGCCTTGTCCTCGTCTCCTCTGTCCTTGGCTCTGCAGTCCCTGCATGGGAACCTGCCACATTTCTGTCACAGCTGAGTCAATCCCAGCAAACCAGTGTGCTGACTGCCAGGCACTGCTTCCTGGGATTTGCCTTTTCTTTTGCCCTTCTACCCATTAGACAAGAACAAAAAGCGGTGGTGACCTGTCTCTGTTTTTGCAGGGTAGTTCTTCCCTTTCAAAATTAAATATTCTCTCTTATTGTTCAGCTTGGGAAAGATGTTCTTGAGCTAGGTCTATCCTTGTTCTTTTCTGTGTCAGAGAGGCTCAGCTCCTTCCTTCTGCCGATGGATTTCTCTGTCTCTGTAAGCATGTTCAGGTCTGGGTGCTGAACAGATCTGAAGTGATGCAGAAATAAACATCATATATGTACTGAAATCTGTAGCACCTTCATCTTAGGTGTGTTTGAGATTGCTGTATTTTCTGGAAAAAGAAGTTAGATTGTCCATGCTCTTCTTTCATTCACTGCCTTCCCTCTCCACACCTTTGTTCCTTACCTTCCAACATATAAACAACCTGTGTTTCTCAAAAGTCTCATCATCTTTCCCTAGAAATGTGGCTTTTTCCCATCCTTCTCTCTTCTCCTGTAGAGTTCTAACCATCCAGACCCCCTGGAACCAGCCAAGAAGGCCAATGGGATCCTGGGGTGCATTAGGAATTACACTGCCAGCAGATCAAGGGAGGTGATTCTGTCCTTTAACTCTGCCCCAGAGGGGCATCTGGAGTGCTGTGTCCTATTCTGGGCTCATCAGGACAAGAGAGATATGGAGCTCCTGGAGTGGGTTCAGCAGAGATGATGGACTGGAGCATCTCTTACAAGGAAAGGCTGAGGGAGCTGGGGCTGTTCAACCTTGGGAAGTGATGACTGAGAGGGGACCTCATCCCTGTCTGTGTCTGCAGGGAGGGTCAGAGCAGGGACAGGCTTTGCTCCTGGTGCCAGCAATGGGACAGGAGGAATGGGCAGGAACTGAACCCAGGAAGTTCCACCTGGACATGAGGAATAATTTCTTCCCTGTGCAGTGACCAAGCACTGAGCAGATTGCCTAGAGAGGATGTGGGGTCTCCCTCAGTGGAGATATTCCAGAACTGTCTGGACACAATCCTGTGCCCTGGGATGGCTTTGCTTGAGCAGAGAGGTTTGATCAGATGACACACTGTGTTTTTTTCAGCCTCGCCCATTCTGTGATTTTGTGATTGATTCTGTACTGGGGTGGGGATCAATTTTGCCAGGCAGGAGCATGTTCTTATCTTTGCTGCCAGCTGTCTTCTGGAAGGACCCCATCCTCTTCTAGGCCAGGGAAAGAAGTGAGAGGAAATGGCAATGTTTAAAATCATTCCTGTCTAAATGGTCAGAACTAATTATGAAGGCTACAGCTACTGAGAGATGAGCTATTAAATGCCTTGAACAGGTTCCTGGAGTCTGTACTAGAATGGGATGAGTCAGTTGCACCAGCTGACTGCAAATGAGTGGGTGGGAAGGGAAGAAGCCCTGAGCCTTGTTGGCAAGGTAGGAACAAAGAGCTACCCACATGCCTGGGGTAGGATCTGGGGTGAGTTAGGACTGACACTCGCAGCAGTAAGATAGAGGCAACAGAGTGCTCCTCAAAGAGGTACAGCCTGAGCTTTTAAGTTAAATCACACCTTGAAATCACTCTGAATGAATGAAGGAAGTGGAGATCAGCAGAGGATTGGTCAGGTTGTAAGATGTGTGTAGGATTTAGTCTCTGCTTCTTGGTCTCACTGCTTGTATAGAGCTCCTTGAATACCAACATTAGGAATATGAATGTGTTTTGATCTGAGTCAAATCAGAAAACATATTCAAGCTTCAGTGTTTAAGATCAATATGTTGGTACATAGGCAGATAGTGACAGGACTATCTGTTACTAGGAGTAACAGTTTTAAAGTAAGAGAGGAGAGATTACAATTTAGGAAGAAATTCTTCACTGTGAGGGTGGTGAGCCACTAGAACAGGTTTTCCAAAGAAACTGTGGATATTCCATCCCTGAAATGTTCAGGGCCAGACTGGGTGGGATTCTGAGAAACCTGGCTCAGTGGAAGGTGGCAGGGAGATAGAAACTGGATGGTCTTTACAGTCCCTTTCAACTGAAGCCAATCTATGATTTCCATGAGTCTACAAAACTGCATCTGTGGCCTGTTACAGAGGCTCCAGATGCAAAATTCAATTCTGGACCTGGGTTTATGCCAAAGATTTGGTGAAACTATGGCAGATGTTTCTCATTCACCACTTTGATCTTGCAGAGGCCAGAGTTTGTTGTGTCTGATTTGCAGAAAAACTGTGCAAAACTTGTTTGGGTGAGGATAACACCCTGCCTGGTAAAAACCCTAAGTGTCCTTTCCCAGATTAAACACCCTCAGCTCCCTCAGCTACTCCTTGTGCACCAGACCCTTCCCCAGCTCCATTCCCTTCTCTGGACTTGCCCCAGCACCTCAATGTCCTTCTTGTCATGAGGGGTCTGGCACTGAGGGCAGGATTCAAGGTGGGGACGGTCACTGCTTTAGTCTTGTTGGTCACGTTATTGCTGCTACAAGCAAGTCAAAGCTGCTTATTTTGGGCAACTCACCCAGCCTAGACCAGGCATGGTGTTTTCTGCTCTCTCTGATGAGATAATGCAGCAGATAATTATTTTTGGCACACCTTACTTGAGTTTTTGAGATGTCATCTGGCCTTTTGAGGCATGCAGATCAACTTGCTGCTTCAGCCTGGCATAGGCTAGACAAAATGGGATACAGCCTTGCAGGTGGATAGACAGGGGTGGATGGAGAGTCTTGAGTCAGGTTTAGCATGGGGCTAACAATGAATATTGAGAAAACAGGAAACTGTGAGTAACTGATGCCAGAAGGATGAGAATGTGGTCTCCTTGCAGTATGAAAAAAAAACAATCCACGCAGACTGATCTAGTTAAAAAAAATATTCTAGAGAGGTTAAAACAATTCAGCCAGACACATCATCAATAACTGATTATTTGCAGCTAAAATTAGACCTGGAATTGGCATTTTGTATCTTAATTAAAACAAAGCTATCTTTATCAATGAGTATGACAACTTTGAGCAGACATTTCCTAGTGAATGCTAATCCCTCAGTCTCTTTTGATTAGTAGATGGGATTACATTAAAATTGATCCTTCTTCCGAGGTCCATTTGTGTGCCCTGTCTCAGTATTGAATTACATGGCTGGCCCTGTGCCAGGCACAGGTTCCCCATCGGGACAATGAAATCACAGCCACAGTGATGCTCATTTGTGTTTTACAGTATGCCATTTATTTATCACAAAAGGCTCAGGAGACTTTATGCCTTGGTAAGATATTTCTTAGGCTTCAGATCTCTGTCAAACCTTATTACTCTCTTCAGTTCTCTTTGCACAGAGATGGCTTTTGAAGATAGGAAGGGAAAGGCTAGGGAAGAAAAAACAATGTCATATTTAAAATCTAGCTCTAGTGAGTTTTCTTCAGTTGTACAGGCTGTTCTGAGGGAATTGTTGGGTTTCAACCTTGGAGAAAAGATCACTAGACAAAATATCACCAGTCAAGCTCAGTGTTACAGGTTTGGAAGCTTCAGTTTGGAACCAAGTGAATCTCATTAAAAGAGGAGTCCCTCTGGCTCATAATTGAGCTTCAGACAGCTGTACCCTGAAAGAAGCTGTCCCTAAATTTTGCTGACCTGTTGCAATTGTCTGAGGGTCCCTGTGAAGCTGGTGGGAATCGGGTGGGGCGTGATCCTTACAAAATTCAGGAGCAGAGAACTGCTGTGTCTTTGTTTTCTGTTCCAATGTTCTTTCTTAGTAATTGAAAGTAATTAAAGCGATGAACAATTATCCCTAGGGGAATGAAAAAAAAAACTTCACAAAAAAATAACAGAGAAGAGCTGTTGACAGTCTGAAAAGCTGGACAGCTTTCCATTTAACTCCCTCCCACCTTTTCCATCTGTGGCTCTTGTCATCAGCAGCAAGCTGGCCAGGAGACAGTGACAGATAAATGGTGTGTAGTCCCCTAAAGTTCCAGATTATATCTTTCCTTCCCTTCTCCTCCCTTTTTTCTCTTATATCCTTTAACAGTCAGCTTTCTAAAGGGTGCTGTGTTGCTTGACTTGTGCTCTTGTGATCTGGAAGATATTTTCCAGCATCTGGCTGGTTCACTAGGGAATTACATGAGCATTTTGTAAGAGTGTGAACTTAACTGAGCTAGTAAAGCATCATTCTGAGCCTGCCAAGGCTCAAATGTGAAGTGGAAACATGTGTGTATATACATATATAAATATATATATATATATTTATAATTTAGGCAGAAAATATAAAGCATCATGGGGTTCCATACAGTGTCGTAAACAATATTCTGATCCACTTTGCTTATGTGATTTGGCATTTCTCACTAATGCTCTGTGGTAACAGTAAGAAGGATGCCGTGCTTGAGTGGAAATAATGTGGGATGCAAGTGATTGATGTTGCTTGAAATGAGGAATATAAGAGACTCCAGATAGCAGACTAATTATGTAGCTTGTTTATTTTCCAAAGAAGGTCTCATTACTACAATTGGGATCAGTTATTCACTATCTTGGGTCTGTTTATTCTTTCATCTGCAGGTCTTTGAATGCCTGGAGATAGGCTGCTAAGAGTTTCAGAGGAAGAGAGATGGACACAGTACATGGTTATATTTTGTAAAAGTGTCATATTGAATCCACAAACCCACACTGATTTTTTTAAATTTTATTTTATTGTAATAGTCATACCCAGGTATACAGTTTATCATCCTTTATTGTGCTTCAGCCAATATTACTCCTGCTACATCTCCAAGTTCTCCAAGTACATGAAGGGCTACCCAGCATTGTGTGTTTCTCAAAACTATACAAAAAATTGGGAGATGAGGCGTATGTGCTAGAATTTTTTTTTTTACTGTGATCTTTCCACTCAGGAAAAAAGCAGCCTTAATTAGACTGGTTAAGAACTGATAGCAACCTTTATCAAGTGAAGTAGATGATGATAATTCTGTCTTGGAACTATAACATGAACATGAACATATGCAGCTTTAAAAGTCTTCTGCCTTTGTAGTGCACTGAGACAAGAAACTTCCAGAGCAAATCTGAAAAAGAAGCATAGGATACCTCCAGTAGTATGTGACTGAGTAAAAAAAAATAACCAACAAACCCACTGATTATTTTCAATACTTCAAATATCTTCATAACGCTGTGGGGAGCATTCATAACCCAGTTTATTCTGTTTTATGTGGACATTTCCAGCATAAGCAATGACTTCTCAATGCTGTTGTTTTCCTGCAGAATCTGGGCCTTTCCACCCTATATCTCCAAGGGCACCATGGTGTCTGAGTTGTGTTATTTTGAGACACTACCTTGTCTTGCTCTGCTCAGGGTAGTCCATTTTATCATGATAGCTGACCAAAAAATGAGGAATAGTGTTTTTTTTTTTAACTTTGCATTTCATAGTGTTTCTTCAGTCTTATATAGCCAAAAATCTTTGGACAAAGGATTTATTAATTTAATTTAATTTCATTTCATTTTCCTAGTTGCTAGTGGCTTTCTCCCTACTTAAAAGAGGCTTATGCTAAGCAAACCAGTTCTATTTTTTGCCTACCTAACTGCATGCAAGCAAGAAGTTTCTTTTTTATACAGCAAGCTCCCCACTGTTATATTGAGCCTTGGAGAGTCTTGGCTTTCCATCTACCCAGGCTCTGTGGCTATGCTCACTACGCCTGTAATACCAGAAATTACTTAAACCATAATGCCTCAAATGCTGTTTTTCAGCTCAATTATTTATTTGCATGATTGGGAAGAGGCTGCAGATCTTTTAACTACTACCACAAAATCAAATAAAGTAGTAGATCTGTATATATATATTTGAAAGCAAACTGAGCTATTACTTAAATTTGTTTAATTTTGCTGGAAATGTGAGGAAACCTCTCGTGGGAGCAATCAGTCCAGTGGTGCCAGTTCCACGTTTGACAGACAGCATGAATATTTACCACAAAACCAAGCAGAGTGATTTGGAAGATAATGTGGGTAGAAAAGTCTAATCCCCTGAAGCTTTGTTTGTATGGATTTAAATATGAGGTTGCACAATTAACCTGAACTCTCTGTGCCCTGGTTGTTGTGCCTTCAAAATGAGGTTAGACTGAAAATGGATTTGAGCTGCAGTTCATCCACCTTGACCTCAGTATCAAGTTTTGCCTGGAAAAGCAGATTTTGTTTCCATAGGTGTTTCAAACAGGTTCACTATATAAATCCTTTGTACACCACCACTGAGACCAGATTTTGCACATGGTACTGAAAGAAAACAGAAGGCAAGTCATGCTGCCTTTAATTTGGTATTTTTTCATTAGTGGAAGGGTGTTTTTACTTAATGCCTTTCCTCTCTGGTCCAGGGTAAAGAACAGGCTGATTTCTCCATGATTTCTAGTAGACAACAGTAAATAATTCCCTCACCCTTTTTTAACAACATCTGAGCTACAGCAGTGCTGTTCTTGCTCTGCTGGTGATACAAATAGTGTACTACAGTGGTAAACCAAGCTGGTCCCTTTTAAAAACACTCCTTGCTGCAGGTCACTGTCCTCTGTAGATCAATTCAGAACGAGGTGGCAGAACTTTGTGGCAAATTGATTGTCAAAGAGGCTCTAATGATACAGTGAATATGACACAAAACAAAAATTTAAGCACCTGCTTCCAAGCAAAAATTCATCCTGATTTGAAATATGAGTGTACTCCAATGAACATTAAATTTTAAAGAGTTTCCACTAGTTCTGGGTATTCTAAGCTATTGAAGCTGATTTCCAAGCACAGAAGTAGAGAAACTTTTTTTCCATACCTGCCTTTCCCATAAAAAGGTGCTGAAGCTCATGGGGAGCAACATTTTACAAAGGCATGTAGTGACAGCCAAGGGGCAATGGCTTCGAACTGAAATAGAGGAGCTTTGGATTAGATATTAGGAAGAAATTATTCACTGTGAGGGTGGTGAGGCACTGGCACAGGTTGCCCAGAGAAGCTGTGGATGCCCCATTTCTGGAAATACTCAAGGCCAGTTTGGGTGGGGTTGGAACAACCTATTCCAGTGGAAGGCAACCCTGCCCATGGCAGGTGATTCAGAAATGGATATTTTTTAAGGGCCATCCCAAACCATACTACTCTATGACCCTTTATGTACACAGCCAATGATTGCAGTCAACCATTTTGTGCAGACAAAGTGGCTTCTTGAGATAATTAAAAAACAAAAGAAAACAAAACAAAAAAACCCACTTACTTAAAACCATCTATTGCTACCTGAGCAGGAAAAAAAAATCACCATGAAAGTTAGTCTCTGTCCTAGTTTTGTCTGGGATGGGGTAAATTTCTGGTATAGTCTGAAGACAGAGACCCTCTGATACCAGGGAAATGTGTTTATTGCCTTGACTAAGATCAGCATTTCATCTGCTAGTTTTTCAGCCTTCTCAAGCTTGCTGCTGTGTGCAGTCAATAGCTGCTGCAAGAACAGTATCCACAGATGGAGCATGAACAGCTCTGTAGCAATTTCAGATATGAAATTTTGGGTTTCAGTTTATCAACATTTAGCAATTTCTTAATTATAGTACCCAGCACTTTGGGCTTTTTACCTTTTCAAAGCACTGCACAATTATTAACAAATTAATTGCTGCCTCATTGCCCTGTGAAACATGATGATAGTTATTTGATTATCTGGTTCTCCAGCAAATGAAAATAACCATATTGCTTGTAAACTACATATTGAATATACGTGTATACATAATAATATATAGGGCATATATATATAATTCAAAGGAAGTTCTGCTAAGTGAGGGCACTGATGCTGCCCATTATGAATTTGTTTATTGCAGAGGTTATTCAGTACTACAGTAAAATTCCTATATTGTGGCAGATTATTTGGGGAGACCAGAAAGAATGAAGGGAAGTTTGTCCTGCGATGGAAGCAAAGAATCTTCTTTTGTTCATATGGAAATCTACTGTGGTGGGAGTGTGACTTAGCAGGCAGAGATTATCATTTGTGCAAGCTTCTCCTGAGAAATGGGAGAAAGGGAGGATATCATAGAATCATAGAATGGTTTGGATTGGAATGGATCTTAAACAGCCCAGTTCCGGCTGGCCTTGAACACTTTCAGGGATGCGACATCCATTTCCCTGGGAAATCTGTTCCAATGAAATGAATAATGTTGGAAGCATTGCAATTAGCGGGACAATAACTGGACAGAAGATCTGAACTATTTTTTTTTCTTTTTTTTTTGAATAGGGAGCTTCCATTTTGTTGATATTCTTTCTTTACCTTCTACAAATTTAAGTATTTCTGTGAAAGAAACTCTGATGTAATGTGAGGATTAATTAAATAGTTAACCACAATTATCTCCTTTACACAAGAGATCATTCCCTGATGGGGGGCTGGGGGAGAAGGGGGGTAAAGGGATGTTTTATAACGAGCAATGAAAATAAGGCAATTTAGGGAATTAACATAGTGTAGTGCCTGACGCAAATGTTTTTTCTATTTATAAGACTAAATATGTTCAGCTGTCTGAGCCTTGAGAGCTAAACATTGGGAATGATGGACCCCTAGTGCCAAGGCTGTACAAACAGGCAAGGGGAAGTTACTTGCTGAAGGCAAAGAAGGGATCAAAATGACATGGAAATTATTTAGTCACTAATAAGGTTTCAGCTTTTTTGTCCCCCTTACAAAGCCTACCAGTTTTTAAATCCAGGTACAACATATTAAATGTATTTATCATATTTATGTATCTTTAGGGGTTCCTCTGATAACTTTGCCCAGTCTTTTTAGGCATTCAGGTATGTATTTAGTCTTTGTGAGCAATGATGGAAGTATATTGAGATGGTTGGCATGAAAAGTCAGCTTCTCTGTCCAGTAGGATTTTTGTGCTTCCAATTGTCTAATGCTGATTTGGCTCAATAGAGTGAGGGCATTAGAAACCACCAGTTGTGAATTATGCAGCCATACATCACTTGAAATAAATATACTGCCTTTATGCCTGTTTGACCTCTGAAGCACCAGGAGAAAACAAAACGTTCCTGTTTGAAGATTGCCCTCTCATTTTTTTTTGTTTTGTTTTGTTTTGTTCATTGGCCATGTGTTGTGTAAACCACAGCTTGGAGTTCCTAAGGTTCCTAAGGCAACCTGTGGGTGGTGCCTTGTCCATTTGATGCTGCTCACACAATGTTATTCTTCATGGTGTTTCATGGTGATACTTTCAGACTTCAGCTTTGTTTTTCTTGCATAGTTTATTCATACTCATCTCAAGATCATGTTTCAATACTTCGAGACCCTCAAACAAACTGAAGATTCAAAGTTTGCCAATGAACAAGGGATAAGTCCTCTTCCCTGAAAGAAAAGTACCTGGAGTTCATGGAGGTTAGGGAATGGCAAATACCTCCTTAGTCTGCATGGCTTTTGAGATTGAGGGTTCTCTGTGTGGGGCTGTGGGTCCCCCTACAGAGACTCTTTAACTCCTTAAGGATTCTTTTGTTCTCTGCTCTCATTTCTTGGTGAATTAATTTTGCTTCCTTGGATCATTTGTGTTGCTTTTTCTTTTAAAACCAGGTTATGAACCTCTTTATCCAGTAGCATGTCCCTGTTCTCCAGACTTTAGCTGGAGGTTTTTTTGCTAGAGAAACTGAGCCAATGATTTGGCCACTAACTGTTCATGCCAGATTTCTCTTTTGCCATTGCAATAAAACTAACAGCACATGTCTGGGTTTTTTATCTTGTTTTTTGTTTGTTTTATTTTTTTTTTCTTTAAATGAATTAGTATTCCCAGCAGACAAAACCCTCTAGCAAAAAGGATGGTAAACCTGTGAGCCATGTTTATGAATATGAAATTATCTCATTCTGAAGATGTAATTAATATTCTGTTTCATGGGGTTAGGAATAAAGTTCTGAAGGTTTTATTTTTTCTATCACTTTAAAATTTAGCATTTAGAATCTCCTTTCAAAAGATTAGTGCAGTGTTGTTGACTAAATGGTTCAGTACATCCTTTTTATATAACCCTTTTGCTGGGCTGGATTCCAGATTTTCTTGATTTCGTATGTTTTATATCTCCTCAAGAGAGATTAATTCTATGGTAATTACCATATTAGGGTCAGCTAGGTTGAAAAATATGGTTTGTGACTTATATAACCTTAAAAACACTTTACCTGATAACGTTTTTTTATTCATCTGATGTTTGAATATGTTTGGGAAAAAGTTGCTAATAATATTTTTTAAAAGACAAACATTTTCACATGTTAGTATAAAGATCCAGGCTTTAATAAGCGTTTCTGTATTCTATGGCACTTTGTTTTAAGGCGACTGCCAATACAGATGAGAAGAGGGTAAGTATTAATTCTTCCCTGAAGCTCAGAGACTACCACTGGCAGACTTTCAAACATAAAGTTCTGCTTTTTGTCCCTTCCTACTAGAGCTAGTCAGATTTTATAGATATGATCCAGTGCAAAATTAAGCCATTATATGCTGATCATTCTTTATTAAAATTTAACACATTCAAACTTTAAAATTTCCTTTCATTCTTTAATATAATTGTTTGATTTTGGGTTGGTTGGTTGGTTGGTTGGTTGTGTTAAATCCCTTGCTCTTTGGCTGTGCTGTCAGGCAGAAGCTGTTTAAAAACTACAATTGTAGCAAAATACAGCATGCAGATCCCAGCATGGATCTGCCTTTGAAGTGATAAACTGACCAGTTCCAAGCTGTTTCCCAAAACAGTCATGGTGAGCAATATTTTGTGTATATGTCACAAAGGAGAAAAGCAGTTTCCTGTCAGTCTGCTGCTGAGGAGGCAGAGGGGCAGGCACTGATCTTCTCCTTGTGACCAGTGAGAGATGACTGGAGGTGTGGTAGGGCAGGTTAAGAAAAAGTTCTTCACCCACAGGGTGGTTGGGCATTGGAACGGGATCCCCAGGGAAGTGGTCACAGCATCAAGCCTACTGAAATTCAGGAAACATTTGGACAACACTCTCAGGAACATTGTGGGATTGTTGGGGTCTCCTGTTTAAGGCCAAGAGTTGTACACAATTATCCTTGGGGGTCCCTTCCAACTCTCTTTCTGTGATTCTATGAAGGCTTAGAAAAGAGATAATCCTTGATCAAAGCAATAAAGACTTGGAAAGACTTCTCTTTTACACCTGTAATCAGTGCTGTGCAAAAAAAAAGTGCCAAAAACATTCAAGGAGGGATTTCAAGTCTAGACAAAAGTCATGAGACTGCAGTAATGGTAATTGTGAGTTGGTAGTGATTTGCCAAGATCATCAGCTAGATTTCCACTTTGCTAATTCCAAATCTCTTTTGTTAAATATGAGCTAAAGAAGACACTTGTGGCATGAAGCAGGAATGGTTGGTGAACCTTTATGGAAACCAGGTCAATACCTGCAGGCTGCTGAATTGCAAATGGCCTGGTGTGCTGGAGGAAAAAGGAAGAGTTTGAAATAGCATGAGAAAAACAGTGTGTGAAGTAATCTGGGATGGGAGCTTTAATTGTACCCATTGGGTCAAGTGAGTGGTATTAATTCTGTGGATTTGGGGTGGGTTTGGTTTTGTTTTTCTGTGAAGGGAGTTAGAACACAAAGAAACTAAAAGGTGTCTCAACACAGAAACAAATGCAGATCACAACAAAATCACAAAGTTGCCCAGTGTACATGGAATTATTCTTCCACCTTGAGACAGGAGCAGGGTGCCAGGCTGTTTTGTATTGAACAAACATCTATGCAGGAGTGAGGCTGTGAAATGAAGTTTTGGAAAGGATACAGGAGCCCCTGCAATCACAGACTGCAAGAGCTGATCGTGGTTGCTCCAGATCCAGACAAGAGACAAATAGTGGAAAGATCCAAGACTTGGATAGATCCATTTCATCAAAATGTTTAGTGGCTAGAACATCCACTGCTGCTTAGTGAATAAAAGTGATGCTTGCAGTGAGTGTCTGTCCCTTGACCAATTACCCTGGCTGAAGTGACTGAGGAAAATGGGCAGAACTCATAACAGGAAAATTCTTTTAGAATTCATAGGGGATTTAAACCTTTGTGTAGTTTCATTTTGTTGGAAGTGTGGCTTTTTAATTCTTTGAGCAGTTACACCAAGCCATATGAAAAACCACTCTATTCTCACAGGCAATGAACAGATATTAAATTAATTTCTTCTCAGATGTATTATGAAAATGTGGTATTTCTGTACATAAACCCCAGAAACTCCAAATTATACAGAACAGTAAAATATGTATCTTCAGAGACATCTGGCAACCAACCCCATGCATATACATTATATTTTCTGTCCAAGAATATCTGAAACATTTCAGTCTTCAGTAGCATTAGACAGCCACACGACACCTTGGAGATCAGATAATGATGATGAAAAACTTAGTTGGACAGCTCTTGTGATCTGTTTGAACTCTGTGGAATAAAAGCTCTTGTGTGTATAAGAGAGGAATTTTTCAGTGGAATTCCACATTGACCTTCTACAGGCAGCAAAGGGTTGACATAAGACTCTGTTCTGTCTGTAAGAAATATTTGCCTTCAATGCTTTTTAATTCAAATAGTGACATGAATGCCTATTATGGGCAACTTAAATGAAACATAAAAAAAAAAAAAAAAGTCCAAAGCAAGAAATATTCCCTGTGAATCTGGAACAATAATCACATTTGTGGGATTTATGCTGGTTTTGAACAATTTTTATAGAGAAAGGCAGAGTCTGGTACTGCCAAGGCTTGATGCAGGAGCCCAGGCTTTAGTAGAGATGTACTTTGATTTCTAACTGATTTTTCTTCTATAACTTGTTATAACATTATTCATTTTTGTCAGGGTCATTAAACTTGAGGTTGCCCTTTTAAGGGGTTGGATGTGAGCCACAATTTAAAGGACTGCTCCCTCAGTGGCAAGTACCAAGCTTGGTGGAGTGAGAGATGACACTATAGCCTAACAACAGGCTGCAGTTTGAAACATTTTCAGAACAAATGATGAAAAAACCCCACATTTTTAAAACTGCAAGGTCTACTTTTCAGTGTTGACAGGCATTTGTCATATTTATACAAGTTTTCATTCACCATGTCTATCCTTTAGGGAAGCACTTGGGATATTTTCAGACATTGTGGCTCAGCTGTGGAACAAAACGCTAATATTATCACTTCTGCCATAGGGATTGCTAGCCATGCTGATAAACAACAGGAAGATGGTCTTCAAAACATTTAGATTTTGCCATTAGATATAATTGAAAAAGCAACAAGCATGGAAATGACACAAAGAATTCTCCTGCGTTCATATTATATAAATCAACATGTATAATTTTGTGTATAATTTTGTGCAGGTGTATTTTTTGGCTGAACGCGTGTGTGTTGGTGAAAATATGGTGTGAGAAGTTGTGGCTGCCCTATCCCTGAAAGTGTTCAGGGTTGGATGGAGTTTTGAGTAATGTGGTCTGGTGAAAGGTGTCCCTGCCCATGGCAGGGGTTGGAACAAGATGAGCTTGAAGGTCCCTTCCAACCATTCTGTGACTCTACATTTTCTGCTTTAGTCTGCAAAAAACATACCTTGAATAAGCCTCATCCTCAGCCATAGCATTTCTTGTATTCCCATGCCTGTGGTCAGTTCACTAAGAAAATCTTCTAATTCTAATCTATCTTCTTGCAATTTTTAAATACCCAGCTATTCCATCTCCCTCCTGAGGACCGAAGAAATAAACACTGCTTCCTATTAAAACATTTAGCCACCTATTTGTAGTGACAACATTCTGGGCTGCTGACAGGCAGAGAGGAATGAGATGTTGACTTCAAAAGTGCAGCGTGTAGATCCCTCCTGTGTGCACTTCTTGCTGCATTAAAGTGTAATAATCCACTCACTCCACACAGCTGGAACTTTATGTGTTTCAAAAATATAAGAACTTTATATATTTTAGTGTGAAAATCCCTGGCAAGCAGGGGATGGGAGTTGCTTTGTTGCTTTCAGGTGTTGAATGTATATGGAAAGATTAAGAATTCAATTATGAATTTACCTAAAACAGAATTACAGTAATTTCACGATTATAAGCCGCACCTTTTTCATTGAAGAATCCAGCCTACCCCAGCAGTGCAGCTTATATTCAGGTGCGGCTTATATACGGACAAATCCCGTGGTCTACCTGGCTACCGGGATGTGCAGCTTATAATCAGGTGCGGCTTATAATTGTGAAATTACTGTATTTTGGGTACTTCAAATTCAAGACAAGCTCCATGATGTTTCATCTCCCATCTTTGTTGGTTAGATGTCTGAATCATATCACCATATTGGCATTCTGGGTTGACACAGTATGTGGTGCTAGGGCTAAGCTTGGCCTTCCTCTACTAAAATCCAGTTTGAAACATCAAGACTGGATTATTGGGTTTGGGGTTGCAGATCAGATGCAGTCCATGACTGAAGATCGAT
>VRYO01001463.1:4429818-4447383 GCA_009812075.1 Sialia sialis
TTAGCATGGTGAAAGGAGGAAACAGCAACTCATTTCTCCTCCTGTACAGAGTCCTGTTCACCAGTTGTTGCATTTGTGTACTGGCCAATAAAGCACAGCTCCTAAGGTCAATTTTCATGTGTACCAGAGCCAAATCAGCCTGGTATCTTTTAGATCTTGTTCCTGCAGCTCAGGCTGGCCAATATTCACATTTCCTGTTGTCTGCTTGTTGGTCTGAGGGTTTTAAAGAGGAGAGCTAGCAATTCTCCTGTCATTTAAAATACACTGTTCATATGTAAGGGAAAGGTTGAAGGGACATCACACAATTTCTTTTATATCTTCATTTTTGGTGTGGTGCCTTTATTCTGTGATACCAGTTTGTCAAGGCTGTGTGTGCAGCCTTCTTTCTCTTATCTGGAACTGTCCCTGCCCTCTGAAACCATCCTTTTTCATGAGAGTATTTCTAATATGCTGGTAAAAAAATAGAAAAGTGCTCTGAAACTCAAGAAGGGAAGAAAAATCAGCTTCTCAAAATTTATTCTGTAATGTACTATTTTAAATTTTTGATTTCTAATTGGGAAATTGGTTGTTTATTTTAATCTTTCATGCAGTGATAGGAAAGAAAAAAACAGGTCTTAAAACTGGAATGCTTCTCTTACAAATTTCCAAAAATTAACAGTATTTTTTTTCCACACATGATGTTAGCCATATAAAATGCCTTTTTAAGTTTGTTTTTGTTTGTTTCCCATAAAACCAGTCTTTTTATATCTTCAGATGGCAACTAAACAATAAGGAAGCCAACAGTAACAGTAGAGGCAGCACCTTGCAACAAGGAAAGAAAAAGATGCTTCTGTAATCCAGTTTGTAGTCACACAGGTAGAATGTAGTCATAAAGGTTATAGATCACAGAGTTTTTAGAGCTGGAAGGGGCCTCTGGAGATCATCCAGTCCAACCCCCCTGCCAAGGCAGGGTCACCTGAAGCAGGTGACACAGGAACACATCCAGGTGGGGTTGGAATGTTTCCAAAGTGAGACTCCGAGATCCCCCTGGGCCATCTGTACCTGAATTCACAGATGGGGAAATCATCAACATGGCAGGTGACACGTTGTGCCTTTTCAGTTTCTCCTTCAGCCTTCTTCACTTTTCACTTTAAATAAAATAAATAAATATGTCTTTGTCTTTAATCTTTCCTAAAAACAAAACAAAACAAAAAAAACCCCAAAAACCAAAAAACCAAACAAACAAAAAAAGAAAACAAAAAAGCCACCTATTTTTAAACAAATGTGCACACCTAGGTAAGTAATCTACTAAAAAGTAAGTTTGTATGTCACAGTTCACAACTATTTTAAAATGATGAGCCCCGTGATGTTTGCTTTATGCAAGAGAAGTCAAGTTCAACACTTGGCTTAGCGTTCTACACCTCTCATCATTTTAATGCCCAGTGGTTAGTGTTGATAGGAAAGTGCCAGTATGTTTAAAAATCCTGGGGGTCTTTCCGCCTCCTGACAATGCCATGGATGCTTTCAACCGAGGTAAAGTGAACAAACACACTACTGTAAAAACTGGAGTTCTGAAGATCTCCTTAAAGCAGTATCAAAACACTTTGCTAAGTCATCTTGGCAGCTGGGAATGCGTGCAACAGGTAAATGTGAATGATGGAATTTCCAACATTTGCCATGTGCAGCTGCACACGAGTTGGAATGGGAATTTATGCACCATCCTGCTCTTCTGCAGGCACAGTAATCTTGTGTGTGTTGGAGCTGATGTGATCCCACATTTGTTATGTAGGTGCCTACATGCCCGTTGTAATGAACATCAGTGCTCATGCTGCGTTTTGCAAATCATATTTTATTTCCTCTATGAGGCTAATGGTGATTTATTGACTGCACTGAAACAACTCTTTGGTGGATTGTTTAGAACAAATGCCAGTTCAACCAACTAAATGACATCGAACTACTAATGGGAAATTTTAACAACAAAAGAAAATAGCTTTATTGTTCCTTTGATTTAGGCTATGAGGTTAGACAAATATCCTCTGAAACATTATTCTCCTATTTTCTACCATGACTGGTTCTGGCTAACAGTTGTGTTGATATCCTCTTAGCAACAGTGAATAGCTCCTAAATAGGCTTTATCAGTATTTCAGTCTATTCCTGGCACAGAAATTATACAGAGGGATGTGAGTAAATTCTGAATTGGTGGGTTGTTTAAAAAGAAAAAAAAAAAAAGATGTATTACAATATAATTTGTTTAATAGCTTTTTGGAAAAGCAGATGTGCAGATAGCATATCAAGCTAAATTAGATGTTGAAAGAGTGAGGCATTTGCTTGCTTTGTATTTCAGCAATAGAAGCCTTTCAGGCGGGCTGTATACAGGTGGTTTTCAGTAATTATTAGTTATTTAAATTATTAGTGACTTGCTGATGTTGAAGTACTAGAGTGCTTCATTTTAATACACGTTGTTGTGTGGGCATTGGGGCTGATTCCCAGAATGGTTTGGCTTCCACAAATTGTAGTTAATGTGAGCTGCAGGTGTTCAGAAACTCTTTAAAGGAGAGGTGAGCAGAGACAGAAAACCTGCAGTGGTCTTACAGCTGCAGCCCCCACTCCTCCTCTCACATTTAGAGTTAAGTAAAATCAAAGCGTAAGTGCCATCCAGGAGATTTTGGGAATTTTATATTCTCTATTCAGGTGGTTTGATTGCTAGAGAAGGCTACCCAGAACAGTAATTAATCTCCCTTCTCCCAGGAGAGAAGTTTGCCAGGGTTGTAGAAGGCTTCAATTTTTAGACTGGCTTTTTATTGATTTATTAAAATTGTCCTGTTTTGCATTAAAAACATTAAACATTAATGACAGTGAAGTTGGAGACAATGTTTCTTGAAATCTCTCCAAATTTATTATTTTATATGAAATAGGGATCTTTCTTCCATTAAAACTTGGAGAAGATTAAAAAAAAAATCTGCTAGTATCTTTAATACAGTGAGATAAAATTTACATCTATTCCTATATACATTAAGAGTGGTGAAGGATAGAGTGACAAGAGGAACAACATTTTCATGGAGGTTGATCTTTATATTACCCTGCCAGGAAACTTATATCATTATTCAGTCTTCTCATTTTTTCCTTTAGACTCTTCATCTTTGTTCATCTCTTTCACAAAACAAATTTTGAGAGAACCCAGGAGAAAGGTGCTGATATCTCTGCTGCAAAGACCAGCCTATAGATGTTAGCAGTGGAGAAAATAGTAAATTTAAAATTAACACATCTAATTGTGTCTAATTAGCACAATTTAATCTAAGTTCTTATTCCAGAGATAATTTACCTACAATTTAAAATAAAGCTCTGTCAAGTGAGGAAATGAAAGACACTAGTCAGTATTTCCAGGTTTTGCCTTCTTTCAATATTTTAATTTTGGCTCAAAATGTAAATACAGAAAGTGCTAGAATACTGTGGAGATTTTTGGGGGGGCTGACCCAGTCTATTAAAACTTGTCCACATGTTGCTGCAATGTGTATACACAAGTATGGATTTAAGTTTGCAACCCTGAGTGTCTTTCTTTAGTCAGCCCTGCACCAGTGACATGGGGATTTTCAGTCTCATTTTTCCCCTCCTGCTCTTAGCCCTAACTTTGCAGTGTGGCTGGCACGGGCAATGTGAGGCAAGGAGCAAGAAGTGTCCCGTGGCTTCTGCATCCTGCAGTCCATCACCTTTGCAGCCTGACCCCTGCATCTCCCAGCCAAACACCCCTGTGCTTGTACCAGCATCCTGCAGTGCTGCTCTCCATCCTGGGCTCTCTCACAGGCTTTATTCCCCCTGACCCAGCTGCAGAGCTGGGAAGCTCAGAGAGATCCAGGTGGGTCTGTACCAGCTGTGAGTCTCACAGTAGGGAGCAGCTCTGTGTAGGTGTTTTCCAGGGCCCTGCTGTGAAAGCTCAGAAAGCTGCAGCACTTCCTCCTACTTTCTTGAGACAGTGCTTACAGCCAGTCTTGCTTGTCTGATTGTTCTCAGGTTGCATTTGGGATGTTACAGAATCCTGGGGTATAGGAAAGGATGTTGAGGAGGTGGACCTGATAGCCTTTGTGTAACACTTGCTGATTTTTTTTCTTACAGTTATGACTGATGAGTTATTAATTTTTGTTCTGAAATATTCTTGCTCCTGTAGAAAGAGCCACAGTAGATTTGCTGTGGAATTTCTCCACAGTTGATGAGTTTCTCTACAGTTGATGACATTTCCCTACATATGCCAGCAAATACAGCACAAATACCCTTTCCCCTTTTATTCTTCCTGCTGTAACAACACAGATGTGCAGTTTTAAATGCCCTGATTTAGCTGTGCCTCTTGGGAGGGATCATCTTTATGCTGTAGATTTACAGTCAGGCACCATGGCTAGATTTAGCTGTCTGTCAGCACGTCATGGCTGCAAAGGACTGCAAAGCTTTGTCATATCCTTACTAATTTCAGTTGGAAGGCACCCCTGGAGAACTGGCCCATGCAATTCCCAAGGCAGGGAGGCCTTTGAAGATATACTCAGTTGCGCAGGCCCATGTCCTGAAGAGTTTTAAAATATCTCTAAGGATTGAGATTCCATCAGCTCTCTGGGCAAGTTGCTGAAGTGAAACCACTCAGAGTGAATATTTCCCTTACCTCTGATCACAATTTACTTTGCTGCATTTTATGCTTATTGTCATCTAAACTAAATATTTTGACTGAGGTTATGAACTTCTACTGGTATTTAAGGTGATTCTCTGTTGTTTATTCTCAATGGACAGAGAAAACTTACAATGGGGAGTTCCTTATGGCAGAAAAAGTGACAGAACTCGTACATCAAAGACTTAATCTGATTTTTGTATAAATCTTGAGTGTTCTGAGGAGCACCATAGTGAGACTAAACTGTGCTGGACCCATACTGGACTGCTTTCAGCATCAGGTGCAGGTCTGTGGATTTGACCATATCAATCAAAATAACACAGAGCACCATGAGGAGTCACTTCAACTGTTGAATGTTCACTCCTACCAAAACCATGTAATTCCTCATCTGTGAACCAAGAAAGCCCACTAAATTAGCTTGGTGATGTTGATAACAAAATAGCATATGAACATAAATGCTTAGATAAGCAGAGAGGGAAACAAGTGAGAAATGATTCTGCAGAGCTGAGTTAGAAGATAAGACTTTCCTATTTGCTGGAAACCTTGTACATCACATTACAGGTTTGGCCCTTATATGTAGTTGAGCATAGATCTATTGATTTCATCTCCACTGCTTCAGGCCAGATGAGGATTTTGTTCTTAGGTGTCTTAGTTTGGAAGACAGGTGTTTGCTAAGAAAGGCAGGAGCCTCTTTTTTGAAATGGAGAATGTAAAGCCCCTCCCTCTAAATTATTATAATTTTGAAATCAAGGGGCTTTCAGGCAAAGATATGGGAATTAGGAATAATAGGTTTTTACTAAGAAAATTAAAATAGAAATACAGTACTACAAAGGACACACCCCAAACCCTGAAAAAGTCAGAGTACAACCTGACACCCTGTTAGTCAGGGTGTTGGTAGCAGTCCCATTAAATGGTGGCTGCATCCTCTTGCAGTGACAAATGTGGTTTAGTTGAAGCAGTGGTTTTGACGAAGGGTGCAGTTTCCCCCCAGAGCCCCAGTGGTGATGTGAAGTTCCCTCTGGAGTTTAGTGGAGAAAAGGCTACCTTAATGTCCTAAAATTTCTGGTTTAATTTTGGTAAGAAATGTTGGGCTCTTCTTTCTGGCTGGAGCAACTTTTAATGGGATGAAGTAATTTTATCAGTCATACAGTGGGACTCAATGGGCCATTACAGAAGATAACTCTCTGGAAGAAGAATGGGTTGTGAAAAGATAAAGAACATTGCCCCAGCTGGTTTAAATGGATGGCCCATTAGCAGAATATCTCCCATGGAGATAAGGATCACTGTCCCCACTCAATGGATGGTGATAGAATAGATACCTTTTATCACATCCTGTATTGTAACCCAAGACATTAGGTTATTTTCATTTTCATTTGGTGCCCATTGAGCAATGACATTGCAGTGACTGAGCAGGAAATACAATGCTGCACTGGTTTCTGTGGTAAGGTTCTGCTAGCAGGGGACTACAGGGGTGGCTTCTGTGAGAAGCTGCCAGAAAGTCCCTCCATTTCTTACAGAGCCAGTCCCTGTCAGATCTGAGATGGAGCCACAGCTGGCCAAAGATGAGGTCCTCAGTGGTGGTGGAAACACCTCTGGGATAATGCATTTAAGAATTGGGGCAAAAATCCTATCCAACTGCAGCTAGAGAGAGGAGTGATAATAATAGCTCTGGAAACACCAGGGCTGGAGGAAGAGGGGGAAGAGGTGCTCCAGGTGCTGGAGCAGAAGCTCCCCTGCAGCTCAGGGGGTCCATGGGGAAAGAACAGGGATTCACCTGCAGTTCCAGAGCAGGTGGATGTGTCCAGAGGAGGCTCTGAGCTGTGGAGAGCCTGTGTGGAGCAGGTTTGTTGCCAGAACTTGTGACTCATGCTGCAGCAGTTCATGAAAGATGTGGAAAGGACTCAGGGTGGAGAAGGACATGATGGATGTCTCCCCAGGGAGGGACCCCACGTAGCAGGGGAGGAGTGTTTGGGATCCTCCCACTGAGCCAAAACAGCATGTGATGAACTCACTACAATCCCCATTCCCCATCTTCCTGCACCCCTGAGAAACTGGAAGAAAGGCAGGGTGGGGGTGAAGGTGGTTTAAGGTTTAGATTTTTTCTTATTATGCTACTCTGTTCCAATTTGTAATAAATTAAATTTTTTCCTAAGTCACATCTGTTTTGCCCATGATGGGCACTGGTGAGTGATCTCTCTCTGTTCTTATCTCAACCCACGAGCCTTCCATCTTAATTTCTTCCTGTCCTGTCCAGCCAAGGAGGAAAGTGGCAGTCTGGCTTTGATGTGCCCCTGCATCCAGCCAAGGTCAACACACCACAAATGTGTTGAATAAATATTACAGATCAAGTTGAGGTGAAAAAAAAATTGTCAAGAAATATTTTCCTATTGGAAAAATGCTGGTTTTATCACAAAAGGTAGAAATAATGCAAGTAAGTGTTGATTGTGATGAAATTTTCATTTGAGAAGGGGGAATAAACAATAGAACTGAAACCTACCAAAACACATCACAATGGCAAAATAATTTCTTAAAAAAACAGTAGCAGAAAAAAAATGCAGTAATTTCACAACTATAAGGCACACTGGATTATAAGGTGCACTTCCAAGTTTCTATCAAAATTTTAGTCAAAAGGGTGCGCCTTATAGTCATGAAATTACTGTACTCTTTACCTCTCAAAAAAGAAGGAAAACCTTGGTTAAGATTGTTCCAGGGAAGGTCTGCCTTAGGAAGCTCCTAAATTTGCCATTGATTTTGATTCAAAATCCAACCTTTTTCTCTGATGAATGATTTAATATTGCTTTTGTGGGATCTAATCTGTGAAGAACATGGTCAGGGGCACTGCTCAGGGTCCCATTCAGTCATGTCCTTGCATCTCTGACTTTCTCTCTGCATCTCTAAATCCAAAGAGAATTTTGCACCTGCAGGAGGGATAGACCAAATGGGTTTCCTTCTTGGAAATGCACACCACACTTTGTAATTTCACTGAAGGTCTTCCGAGATGCTTTATCATTTATAGAAACAGAATCATAGACTGATTTGTGATGACTTCTAAAAGTCACCCTAAACATCTTGCTTAGAGGAAAGCCACCTGCAAAATTAGGTTAGATTGCTCAGGGACATTTCCAGGTGATCTTCAAGTAAATGCATGGATGGAGATGCCACAGCCTCTCTGAACACCAATTTAAATTCTGATCAAAATATATACATAGGAGTATATAAACACTTCTGTTACTCAGTTTTAAACTTCAGAATTAAATAATGTTGTGTTTTACATAACCTTTAAAACTTACAAATTTTTTCCCTCTTGTTTTGCCTTTATGTACCAGAAGATGAGCATTTCTATATGAAATTGCATCTGAGATCTGGAATTTCAAGAAAAGAGCAAAATATTTGGAAATTAATCACATTTTCGCCATTTTACCTTTTTTTTGACTTTGTCCTCTCTTTTCTCTTAATCCGGGCTGTGGAATTTATCACTAAAATAATTAATTCTCTCATCAGAAATGTCTCCAGCTGAAATGTACAGATAAATGAAAAAAAACCACATCACAAGTTCTTTCAGGTTGGAGAGTTATTACAAAGACAGGCTAATATTTCCCCTTAAATTTTGAACTTTGGCTGAATGCTGAAACAAGTAGAACTTCTTAGAAAACAGTTGAATCCCTCTTGTTAAGGACAGCTTTGGCATCTTGTTGCAGGTACTTTACAACTTCAGTAAATATTTAAAATGTATTGTTTAAAAATTAATACAGCAGGCATCCCTGGTGAACTGAAATAATTCAGCCTCCAGGCACCCCCATCATAATGCAGCTAATTAGAATAATATCAGAGAAATGCAGACCAAAGAATAAACTTCTAACACTGGCTTCATAGGAAATTATAATCCATTGGCTTTTTTGAGATTCTTTGATCTTTCCTCAGGTGCTGGAAATACCCAAGCACCCAAGGTAAGCTCTGAAAACAACAGGTCTGAATTTTTCCACTGCAATCTTCTTTAATGTATGTTTTTCCTTTTCTCATATGCAACTAGTGATAGGACAAAAGGAAATGATCTCACATTGCACCAGGGTAGGTTCAGGTTAGATATTAGGAAAAACTTCACTGAAACAGTGTTAAACACTGGAAAAGAATCTCCAGGGAAGTGGTGGAGTCGTTATCTTGGGAAGGGCTCAAAGAACGAGTAGACCTGGCACTCTGCAATATGGTTTAGTGGGTGTGGTGGTACCTGGTTCAAGGCTGGACTTGATGACCTTGGAAGTCTTTTCCACCTTGATGATTTTATGAGTATTATTTGCTTTTTGTTGGAAAATTCCAGTTCTCTTTTCATTAACTTGGGAATTGGATCCACTTAACTTCCTTTCATAAAAGATAAAATCTCTCCAGATGTGAAGGCTGCTAGAGTTGTCTGTGCTACCCACATTGGTGCCACAGGTGCCACTTACTGTCACTGAGAGGTGACTTGGGACAGATTTGCCTCCCAGTCACCACCTGCATGTGCAGACAGGGTAAGAAGGAGAGGTTGTGCCTGTGCAGGTGGCATAATACACCTGGGGGTCCCAAATACCTGGTGATTGGAGTGAGCTGCAATGGGTGAGGTGCACAACCTCACTGAAGCTGGATATCTTTGTCAATGGCAACATTTTCCACATAATTCTCAAGTAAATATCGGGATATTTTTCTATCTCTCCTCCAAGATGCCCTCAGCTTCAAAATACATATTTTCCATTGCTGGCTGGGGACATGCTGGCCCTGATGCAACACAAAGGGGAAGAGAACCCTGACTTGCTCTAATGCCCTGTGCCTCTGAGCAATTAATTCATTAATTCATCAAAGAGCAGAGAGAACTCAGAATGGTGGCAGTGTCAGCCTACATTCTGCTTATCCTTTTAGCCATAAAAATCTCATTTCTCTGGAGGCATATTATTTACTCTGAGACTGGATTCTTCAACCCCAATAATTTTTTTTACTGCAAAGCTCTGCTGTCTAAAATGACCTTATCAAGGATTATCAAGCCTAATCAAGGACTGGCTTGGAGTAAATAAAACAATAAATACATAATGTGAGCAGTCCAGTGAGGTGACCCATCATGATTTCTTCTGGCTGCCCCATGGCATTGCATGGAGGTCTGGGTCTCTGCCCTTCCTATGATTTGGAAAGAGTGAGGAGAGACTCAGCCAGTAGAAAGGAACCTCTGCTTTCCCCAGACTGTTTAATCAGGATTTGTTCTTCAACTCAGCAGCTTTCCTAGTGTAAAATGGGTTGCAGTTCTCTGAAAAGCTGATGTCTCTCCTGCCACCTGAAATTCCAGTCTCAGCTGGGCTTTTTTCTATGGTGGCAGAATTCTCTCTGCATGGTCTGTTAAACGTGAGCTGGGAAGCCAGGAGGTAACAGAACGTTTGTTATAGCAAATGAGGCAATAAACGTCTGAGGTTATGACGGGCAGAAAAGTCAAGGTATTTATCAAATTGCCATGGGAAATAGCTTTGCCAAGTGTTAAGTAATAAACTTTCAATTATCATCTTTATGTTCCTACTGCAGAATGCTTCTGAGATCAGATTTGCTTCTGGTGGTTCAAATGAGATCAGAGGTGAAGCTTTTTTTCTCTGTGAGCAGAGAGGTGGTGCGTGTCCATGTGTGTGCTTATGTACTGTGCCTCTACAGCTCTCTGGTATTCTATTTTTTTTTTTCTTTCTCTTAATTTTGGTATTTATTTTTCTTTTCTGCCTGGGGACTTTCCCCACCTCTGGATTAACTGGACCTACATGGTGATAGTGAGGATTTTAGGATAATCCACTAAATGCCTCTTTGAAAGGTACTTACCTTTAGATTCTAAAAGATTATCATACTTTGTTATTGTTGTTGTTATCAGCGTAGTATCATCCTCTGCCTGGTATGTACTTCCCAGCTCTATATTGGCTTCTCTGTCATGTCTTCCTTATGGAATAAGAGAGGATTTTCCCTGCTGCTGACACCTGCTTTGACATGCTTTCTTGTCAAAACACAAGCTGTGTTTAATGTTCAACCTGTCCTTGATTTAAGTAAAAGTCAAGTCAAGCTCAGATGAACTTTTCTGCAGAAGCAATATTTCTGTGGCAGTCGATGAGGAAAAATGCTCAAGGGAAAAAAATCCTCAAAATCCTCAGTATTTAACAAAACTAATTCTCTAAAGTGAGGAGTGGCTGAGGACACTTGGCTGGTTCAGCCTGGAGAAGAGGAGAGTGAGGGAACAGCACATCACAGAGTGCAGCTTGCTCATGAGGAGAAGAGGAGGAGCAGGCACTGATCTCTTCTCTCTGGTGACAGTGGCAGGAGTCAAGGGAATGGCCTGAAGTTGTGTCCCAGGAGGTTTAGGTTGGATATTAGGAGAAAGTTCTTCCCCCAGAGAGTGGTTGGGCACTAGGACAGGCTCCCCAGGGCAGGGGTCACAGCACCAGCCTGACAGAGCTCAAGAAGGGTTTGGACAACACTCTCATGGTGAGATTCTTAGGGCTGTCCTGTGTAAGTCTCAATTAAGGCTGGGAGTTGGACACAATGATCCCTGTGGTCCCTTCCAACTCAGGATATTCTAGAATTCTGTTCCATGAGAGTATTCATGAACATTCACACATTTGTTCAGAAGAGGCCCCACACAGTCAGTTGCTACTGACAGATTCCAGAGTCCTTTTAGCCAACCTCCGAAATTATCTGAAGCATGGAAACTAATTTTTCTCCACTTCAGAGTTATACTCTTCCCATCTTATTTTTATACAGTGATGTTGTAATTTTTAAGACCTGCTATATCTGGAATCAGCTGCACCACCTGGCTGCTTAGCCAGCAGTTCACAAACTAGCCTTGTAAAATCAGACTCTTTGAAAACATACTTGTTAAAAAGCAGGCTTCCTCACAAGCTTTCTAGTGTACTGAATTCCCAGTGCAATCCAATGTGTTCTTTTATACCTCTGAAATGGCTGGTGATTTCAGAGGGAGTCTGTGATATGCTGGTTCTGTAGAATTACAACCCTAACAGCTGTAACATCACTAAAAGGATTATTCCAGAGAAAGGCTGTGCCGTAAATGAGGTGTACAAAGACTGGAACTTGCAGCTGCAGCTTCCTAACTGTGCCTGCTGCCAAAAATGACACTCCCCAGGAAAGTCCTACTCTCTCCTCATTTATAGTTTTTCTTTCAAAATAGCCAAATTTTAGAAAGTTTAGGAATAAAGGGTATGAGTAAGAATTTTTGTTGGCTTCCAAAGTGGTGGAGTTTCAGATGATGAAGTCCTTGACAGATGAAAGGCTGTAATGAGATGTCTGAGGGTTAGACACAGTCAGGCTCATGTCTTCTCTGTCCCTCTATGGGAAAATTTTCCCCAGCAGCCAAGGAGAATAAGGCTGGGAGGTATCTGTATTCACTTCAGAGTTCTGTTTATTAGACAAGATGTTGATGAAAGTGGTTTGTTTTTGCTAAAGAAGTGTATCAGAAACTCCCAGCACGTGTATCTTCTGCAGCTCGTGCTCCAGCAGGCAAACTTATGTTTGAGGGCTGAGTGACAGACAAGGACTGCTAAACTGTTAGAGCCAAAAGAATGAATTTAAATTTAGGAGCTGCCAGGCAAAGCATAGGGTGGGGACATACAGTAGTAAATGAGTGTTGACTGTGTTTAAGCCACATATATCCCCACACTCATCCTTAGGGTGTTTCTTCAGTCCTCAAACCTTCTCCCTTTCCAGCCTTTGCAACCAGCATTTTGGCTTTGGGGTGAAATAACCCCCAAACACTGCATTTGGGGTGTAGTTTGCTCTTTTTCATGTATTCCAAGATGCTTTCTAGACTAGAACAATCAAATGACATGGTCAGAAAGTTCATGTTTTGAACTTGCCCTCTGCCATTCCACTAAAAAATAGCAACAGAGGTGCTCAGCCCAGCCAAAATTATGTCAGTGAGACCTCATCCTGAATTTCAACTACAAAGAGAGCTCTGCTGGTAAAACCTCAGGTAAGGCTCTGGGTGCAGTGGAAGAAAGCAAGCAAGTAGACTCGTTCCTGAGCTTAATTTTAGCATAGTTCAGCTCTATAGTATATATATATATAGCACAGCTATAAATACCCAAGTTCTGGGCTTCTGAATTTTAAATGTTTGAGAAATTTGGGCATTTTGTTAAGCCAAAAAAAGAAATGAATCTATAAACAAAATGGAGTTTAATTTTTATGCAGAAATTTCTAGTCATGTCAATCTGAGTGGAAGAGAAGTTGAATCATGCCAGTTTTTCTTCACAAGAAAATCTTTGCTTCAGATTTAAAAGTGTTTTATCACTTTTTCCAAGGGTTAATTACATATTGATATTCTGTCTCTATAGACCTTATTACACGTGATCTCCAACTGCAGTGTGGTGTGCTCAAAACAGAAATTAATTTTTTTTTGGACAAATAGAACTTAAAAAGAAGAAAATTCATGTTTTGCAAATTCTTATCCAATACAAGTTCCTGCTCACTTTTTAATCTGTATGTCTAATAGTGGCTACACAACATGCTTTGAAAAATAGTGGTTCATTTTAAAATTGTGTGGTTTTATATTTTTCTTAATGCTGCTGTAAGGATTTGACTAAGGAAAGTGTATTGTTTCAGAGCACATTTTCAAACTGGCATTGAGCTGAAAGGATCAATAATAAATTCCAGCTCAAACTGTGAATCTTCTGATGCTTTTCTAAATGAAATCTGCATGTGTCAAGAGTATTTTTATCTCTCTGACACAGAAATAATGTTTTTCAGAAGCCTTGGCTGCAGAAATAATGGCTTATTATACAAGAACAGAAAAGGACAAGATATTTTAAACCTATAGTGGGAAACATCCTCCAGTGGTATAAGTAGGTACAAACCCCCTTGATCCCAGTCAAACTGCACCAGCATTCACTGCCTGAACACCTGACTGATGAGAAATATTCCAGATGCCAAGTTGTTCAGGTTCCATGCTGTTTGATAATTAATGTTCTTTGTACAGTTTCAGCCCACAAACCCATTCAGCTTGACAGGTTCGTGAGAATGCTCTTTGTAATTTTCCAGAGTCATTTGTATCTCCTGATCTTAATAGTGACATGTAGTCATATGCAAAAAAAAAAAAAAAAAAAAAAAAAAAAAAAAAAAAAAAAAAAAAAAAAAAAAAAAAAAAAAAAAAAAAAAAAAAAAAAAAAAAAAAAAAAAAAATTGAAAATAGCCATTTTGCTGCTTTGGATGAGAGAGGAAACCTTTTCTGGAGAATGTTTTACTGATGGCCAAACTTGTAATGTTTCATAAGTGAGGTGTGGAATTGAAGATATTTGTTAATTTTACAGACACAGATTTTTTTTTTTTCTGGCTTAGCATGACATGAAATAAGATTAAGTGTAATGAGTAGGTTTTAGAAGAATAATTTCATATGTCTTAGTATGTCCTTACTTTGACCATGCAAATAGAAACAAGTCTGAAAAAGAAACAAAAAATTGCAATTAGCACATAATGTATTGAAAGTAGTTCTATCTAAGGGAGAGACAAATGGAAAGAGAGGTAAATGTGAAAGTCTACATTGTGCCAAGGGTGTACAATGTTAAATGTGTTTATCCTGGAAAGATTTTATTTCTACAGTCCTGAACTTGCTTTTATATTTCTGAGGTATCATATCAAAGTCCACTTGATATTTCAGATGTTCAACAGCAAATTTCTGTGAGAATTTAGATAATGAAAATAATAATAACATTCTGGTCTCTCCAGTGTTTGTTGTGCTGATGAAATCCTAACAGTGACCTCAGATGCAACTTTGAATAAGAAGACAGATACAGTGGTTTCTATTTTCTCATTTTTCTGTTATCCCCAAATAGCTGTTTAGCATTCACAAAGCTGTTCTGTTGACACCAGTATAACCAGAATTTTACCCAACATCCTTACTTTTATTGCAGTCAGTATATTCCAGGAATCACTGGGCTATTACTCACTGTGTGATGTTGTCTTTGCTGCCAAAATTTTATCTCAGAAGACACACAGATGGCCCATTTCTGCATATAAATATGAAGCAAAGAGTGCTGGAGCAGCCCAAAGCGTGCTCATCCTGCAGGAGCTGAGTCCTGCACACAGCACCCTGCCCCAGTCAGCGCTGACTCTGCTTTGCAGGATCAGAGTGAGATTCTAGACCAGGTGAAATGTCGATCCTGGCCCAAATTTGATTTTCTTGCCCGGCAGGATGTGTGGTGCTCAGTTGCTATAAACCATGAAACACTCAGGAATTGCTCTGCCATCATCTGTCTCTGCTGTCAGGCTGGAAACACGACTGCATTTTCCTCATGACACAAGTGTAAATACTTGGGTCCCCCGTCTTCATCTGTTCATAGTGATATTTATTCAAATGCAGGAGAACAGAACATTTCACAACTTGCTATTTTTGGCCCAATGAAATCATGTGCCTGCCATAGTCGTGTGTACCGTCTGTTTTCCTCATTTTCAGCACCGTGTGAGAATTACATTTCATGGATGTCTGGCTGCTAATAGGAGGATGAAATCAGAAATCCAGAATGAATGTTTCTTCAATACATCAAGTTCACAACTGTGATTAAAACTCCAAAGATGTGTTGAGACTTTCCCCTTGATATCACACTATTTTTCTCATACTTTAATTTTTTTTCTTTTACAAAAAAGGGATCTTGTGTGAGGCACTGAAAACTGATGCTGAAGATGATAACATGAGTAGGAGAAAATAACTCTCTATATTTTCTTGCCCAGAATGACAGAGCATCACTCCTGGGGAAGATGTGACTTGCTGCTTTGCTACTTTGTTCCAACAATAATTCACATTTCTTTAACCCAGAAGAGCACCAAAGCACTCTCTAGTACACATATATCTGATTACTTTCTATCAACTGAAGAAAGCAAATAATTTATAGCATCAAAACTGGAACTTGGTCTGAAAAAGATTATTTGAAATTTATAAGCAGTAAAAATGCAATTGGCATTTAGGTGAAGAGAACTTCTACCTATAAATGGACAGGAATTAGTTTCATAGCATAATTCCTGTTGCGTCTTGGATCTTGCTGACATTAAATCTTACCTTTCTTTTCCATTCAATCCTTGGAAATTAGAAAAAAGGTAAATATGATAAATATTTCATTTAAACGTCCAAGAGTGATTTGTGTGATGTTCATACACTAAATCCCTACATTAAATTCTTGGATCAATTTTTAAATCTTATTATTTATTTTTCTGTTTGAGACATAATATCTGTAGGACAAAGTTGTGTTTATATTTATTCCAGCAATAGTCTTTTGTCTGATAAGCATATAATTTGAAATTCCAAGTCCTTTAAGGGAATTGTCTTGAGTTGTGTTTTAGAGAGTGGTGAAATCTTAAAATTTAAAATTTAGAGTTCCGAATGAATCATAAGGGGCTGAAGATATGTGTGGATGTCTGGTGGAACTTCTGAGAGGCAGGTATCTACATCTTGATCAATCCCCATATTCCAGAAGAGGCATTGGGATTTCTCACCTCTCCTTGAGAAGCTCCATCAGAGACAAGCGCTGAGATTCTCCTGCTAATCTGTGGAAACAAGTGGTGTGACTCATTTCAGTGTGAAATGGATGTAGAGAAATGGGTCAGGGGAATCTGCTACTTTTTTTTCTTTTTTCTTTTTTTCTTTTTTTCTCTTTTTGTAGACAAATATCCCATATGTATGCACCTCAAATAGGTGAGATAGGTTTCAGTTTGAGAATGGGATGAATTCCCACTTGAGGCACCTCCATTCTGCTGTTGAGGCACTGTGTAGTCATCCAAGTGTTCCATTAATTCTGAAAGAGATGCAGTCAGTAGAGGCTGAATTAGTTCTTTTGGGTGGCGGTCCCAGGCTAGGTTCAACCACTTTGTAGGTTTTATTTGTTTGCAGACTTTAGAGAAAACTCAATTCCCTAATCATAAATGTGTGTTGCCATTTGAGAGGCTTTAAGATGCCTCATATGATATTTAGCTGCTGCTTCCAAAGAAAGCAGGACTCTCCCACATTGTTGGTAAAGTGACAATTGTTTGTGAATTGTTTAAGATTTAAAAAAAGAAAATTTGTGAGGAATAATTGTCTTTTTTATATCTTAGGGGGTATAAAATTACACTAGATCTCTGGCACTGGAATTTTTCCCTAGCTGTTTAATTGCTGTTGAAAATAGAGCTTTAATAATTTCATGTCTGGTGTTATGGGTGAAAATAGTAATACTTTGACACTCTGTCATTTGAGTCTGCAAGTGTCCTCAATTACCCTTTTCCCAAAGTATCTTATGTAAATAAAAGTATTCTCAGGGGACAAAATGAGAGGTGAAATGCCACTGCTTTTAAAAAGACAATAAAAAGACTCTGGAGGCCCTCTGTTCCTTGTGTTTTGTTGATTTTCAGATCAAATCTGAAATGTTTGCTTGCACAGCAAGCTAGTGTCTGAAATTCAAAGTGAGATACAAACATGAAGGCAGTTTCAGCTCATTTCAGCTCTGCAGGCCCATCATCACTTCTACTGTGAGTTCTGGAAATAAAATTATGCCTCTGACAAAAGTCATATGGAATTTTAAAACTGGCTAGACCCTTTACAGCAGAGGTAAAATGAGGCCATAAGAAATCTGAGATATTTTCTGGGGTTTGTGAAACTGCACATAACACTGAGTGCTCTGGAAGTGCTCCTGATGTTCTCTGTATTGATTGTATTTCTAATACAAAAACCAAAACCAATGAGGGTTAAGAATTTGATTGTGGGACACCAAGAATGATTAATCTGCTGCCAAGAATTAGGCTATGAAAATCCCACAGGAACAGAGCAGATTTGTACTATCATTTGTATTAAATAATCATTCTCTGAACAGGGATATTCACATGACAGGGACTTTTTATTTAGATGTTGATGTACAGTAATTTCACAATTAGAAGCCACACCCTTTTCATTGAAGAATCCAGCCTACCCCAGTAGT